>JACEFZ010012498.1:0-222500 GCA_014155875.1 Cepaea nemoralis
ACAGTCAAAATCTTTTGGACATGTTATGAGAAGAAATGGACTGGAGAACTTAGTGACAGCTGGCAAGATCGAAGGGAACAGACCAAGAGGAAGACCGAGAGGAAAATACCTGGATGGCTTGGCCACATGGCATGGACGAGACAGGAACACTGAGCTGATCCACGACTCTGGTGATCGAGTGCAATGGCGAATCATGACCGCCCACGCTTTCCGGCATGGCACATGATTGATTGATTGATTTCTAATAAAATCTAGTGCTGCTATAACCCCCACTTTAGTCCTGATTTCTTCATTTCTGATCTTATCACTTCTTGATACGTTGAGTATTCTTCTCAGGAATCTAATTTCTGTTGCTGTGATTTTTCCTTTCTATTATTCTTTCATTGTCCAGGTTTGGCATTGGTAGCATAGAGCTGGTAGGAAGATTGTCTTGTAAAGTACTTTCTTAGTAGTTATTGATACATGTTTGTTCTTTGGTATTGGTGCCATTTGTCCAACGAGTTGGTTTGCCTTATTGCATCTATTTTGGATCTCGTCTTCTGATCTGCCATTTGATGATATTATACTTCCTAGGTACTTGAAACTCTTTACTTGTTTCAAGGAATGTTCGCTTAGATGAATTGTTGTTGTTTTTTCTTCTTTAGTTATAGTCATTACCTCTGTTTTGCTTGTGCTGATTGTGATGTTATGTTCCCTACATATTTCGTTTAGACTATTCATGTGATCTTCTATAGTAGTTTGTAATCTTTTCTTAAGAATTGTACCAAGTATTTTCCCAGTATGACTCAACAGTGAAATGCCTCTGTATTGTGTGCAATCTCTTTTGCTGCCTTTGTTTTTCCAAATTTGGATAATTATGGCGTTTCCCCAATCTCGTGATGTCTGTTGTTCTACATAAACATGGTTGAATAGTCATATAATTATTACGATTAATTTCATATTGAGAAGTACTTTGAGTAACACAAATGATGCTCATTAGAGCACTATGTCACTAGTTCAGACTGTTTCCTGTCTGTCCTCTATAAGCAGCGGGGAGATTGAGAAATGCCACCATCGTTTCATAACTCGTTGAAGGAAACATCCTAACTTTTTTGTCTCTTGATTTCCCTCTTTATGATTTCCAGTGTTCCATCTAGTTGGATGTTCTCACATTCCATGCCCCAATGACAAATGCATTGCTTTTTAATTGGCATAAAGCCAGACACTCATCATTACTTGCACTAAAATAATTAGAGAATTGGTTGTACTATCATAATTAGATCTTTGTGGAACAAAATAATTAGAGCGCAACCTGCGCTTAGGTAATTATAGCATTACTTGCACTAATTTACTTTAAGCATTATTAGCACTAAAATAATTAAAGCCTTAGTGTTACTTCTTTAAATGTATCATTGCTTGCATTAAATTAATTAGAGTAGTACACATATAATGAGAGCATTACAGGCACCAAAGAAGCTCTACTGTACAGTAACATAGTATTGAGTGTTGAATGAAACCACTCACATCAACACTATCTTCGTTACTTTGACTTGGGCTATTTTCATTACTTGCGCTGACATCTCGGGCCTCTTGACTTCTCTGAAACAGGAAAAAACGAAAGCAAGTTAAGGTACGTAATACTGTGTTTGTATCTACAAATAATCAGATGTATATTAAAATATAATTCTCATCTCATATCATCTCATAATGTCCCTCTTGCACATTGCGGTTTCGAGGTAAAGTATAAACATCGTGAGAGTGCCCGATTATGGGCTTCATCTGCCTTAAAGAAATGTAAAAATTCAGAAATAAACATCATAATAGGAGACTTCAATGCAATAGTATAAAATCAAGGTGATAGATACACAGTAGAAAACTATGGTTTAGGAGAGAGAAATGGGACGCAGAGGTGTTTCCAAGGCACCAGGGCCGGATTATATACTGGCCAAGACCTATTGACGCGTCCTCGTCGAGCGTCCTGGGCAACAGGTCCCTTCGGGGTCCTGGCTAAAGTCAATAGGATCGCCGATTCCTCCGAAGTCGGAGAGTGTCTGCCTGTACCGCGAGGAACCACCAGTCTGCACACCAATAAGCCAGACATGGGACAACGGATACTCACGAAACCTCAGGTCCTGTATGACATCACATTGATGTTGGACAACAGGATGCCTTCATCCGACATACAGGACCTCGCGTTGGAGCTCAAGCCAACGAACACAAGCAAGCAAGCAAGCAGGAGAGATAAATGAAAGAGGATACAGACTCGTAGAGTGGACAAAAGAACAGGAAATGATTGTAGGAAACACCTGGTTTAAGCAATACCCTAGAAGATTATGGACATGGAGGAGTCCTGATACCAGGATCAGAAACCAGAATGGCTACATTCTGATTAGCAGAAGATTTAGAAACGCACTAACGGTAGCAAAAACAGTTCCCAGTGCTGATTATTATATGACCACAGACTACTTACAGGAACATTGAGGATAAAGCTGAAGAAAGTCAATTATATAACAGGAAACACTAAATATGATTTGTGTACATTGAGTAATGACAAGGAAATACAAAACAAATTCAACATAAAAGTACAGAACAAATTTGATATATTGTCTGATCTAGAGATATTATTCCAGGAAGTGAATGATCAATGGGAAATGTTAAAGAATTCAATCAGTTTGGCTGCAGAAACAACTATTCCAAAATTAAAGAAGGTGGGTTGTAAGAAATGGATGACTGAAGAAATTTTACACCTAATGGAAACAAGAAGACTCAACAAAAATAATCCTGCCAAATATGAAGAAATTCACAGACAAGTCAGAATATTATGTAGGAAGGCAAAAGAATCATGGCTTGAGGAAAAGTGCTTAGAAATTGAAAAACAACACAACAGTCAAAATACCAAATTAGTGAACAAAAGAATTCGGGAACTTACTAATAAAAGAACAAGTACATCAACAGGCTGTCTAAAAACTAAAGATGGCAAAATCATAATATAAAAAAGATCAGATTCTACATGTATGGACAGATTATGTGAAAAACGTGTATAATGATAACAGAGAGGAACAGTATGATATTAGATTCAATAATGAAGGACCAGTAAATTTAAAGATGGAGGTTCAAAATGTTCTTTAGCATATGAAAGCTGGCAAGTCCCCCGGTGCAAATAACATCACAACAGAAATGATTAAAGCTTTAGAAGAATTTGGACTAGAGCAAGTCACCAGACTGCTGAACACATTATATGATACTGGAGATATACCTTCTGAATTATGTAATTCTGTATTTATTGCACTCCCAAAGAAATCAGGAACCTTGGAATGTGATTGTCAGAGCCTAAGTGTGCAGCAACATCGTTACGGCACCCGGCGGACAAGAGTTGTCGGCTGGCGAGATTCTTACCTGACACGCGACCAGCGCTGACGACAGACGCACGCAAAGCCACGTGACCCCACGAGAGGCAGTGGACAGTGTGTGTGTTAATCTGAGACCAAGCTGGGACTGGACATCTGAACGGACGTGTGTGTCGAGAGCAAGGCGTTTGTGTGAATCTCCGTGGTTGTGAGCTGAACGACTGATATCGTGAGCGTCAGACCTATGAGCTGTATTGTGGTTGTGAGTTATATGTTGTACATTGCTGTAATTATCGTTATGTATTTAATGTGGCAATAAATCCATAGAACTTGTGTTGCTGTGTCTTACGTCGAATCACGTTATACTGTACTGTCTCACATGTGTTAGCCAACGAGCCGAATATAAGATCCTGACATGTGTGGACGTGGGTTGCTCGTCTTTATTTAAGAACCTAATATATTTAGACGTGTGTTGTTCGTCTTTGTTATTTAAAACTATAATTCTTGTACTTGTAAAATTTGTCAAGGTTATAGTGATGTACATGTGATCGGAAAAGTCTCAGTGTGATCCATTACTACATTGTCTAAATATGTTTAAGATCATTAGTAAATGTACAGTACATATTGTTTGATCCTGTAAACGTGTTAAACATTTGTGATTTGTGAAAATTGTCACCGTTTGACCTTGTCAACATTGTGATTTTGCCACCATTTTGACCTTGTCGCCATCTTGTAAACTTGATGTCTTTGTCCTTACTGAATGTCATCTTGATGTAAGTGATGTGTCATCAATGTTATTGAGTGTTCAAATACAGATAGATTGTTTTTGTGTATTGAGTTTGTGGAACGCAAAGAGTTTTGGAAAGAGTGTAACTTCTGTTGAAAGAAACACTGTTGACGACAAATTTACGACATACAATTATACTCAACGCCATCCAAACCTAATCAACACTTAGTGACTTGCAGGCACACACCAACAAACACACGCTAACTTATTTCTCTCCAAAAACAAAGCAGGTTTTTGCGTACCATCCATAACCCTGCCGTAGAGGTCATTAGTGGTTCCGAAGTACGACCCTACAGTTTTCT
Source organism: Cepaea nemoralis (assembly GCA_014155875.1). NCBI lineage: Eukaryota > Metazoa > Mollusca > Gastropoda > Stylommatophora > Helicidae > Cepaea > Cepaea nemoralis. The sequence goes on from JACEFZ010012498.1 coordinate 4,416, forward strand.
AGCCCGATTGCCCAACCATTCGTCACCATATCCAAGGGCACTTGAGTATATTTTTCTTCACTTTAACTTTACGTATGCATTAGTGGGCACGCATCGTATAGTCAAATCAATTGTAAGTTGTTTTTCTACTAACCATTTACAATATATTTTGTGTGGTTGATTTTCATTGACATATTTTCTCCATCATGTCGTCATTATTTGATTTCATCGATATGGGGTTAAAATTAAAGTTGGAAGGTGATGAATTAACTCAATGGAGTGAGAAGAAATACGCAGAATACCTTCTTGTTCAGGAAAAAGCTGCCGAACGCGATGAAAGAGCAGCAGAAAGAGCTCTAAAACAAGCAGAAATGGCTGCAAAACAAGCTGAGGCAGAAACAGCCTTGAAACAGGCAGAGATTGAAAAGGCTGCCAAACAAGCCGAGATAGATAGTGCATTGAAAAGGGCCGAGATTGAGAATGAAACAGAGTTGAAAAAGGCAGAAATAGCAGCTCAGAGTAAGAGGGAAGAACTTGAATTACAGTTGAAAATAAAACAACTCGACACTGAGACTGCAATGAAATAAAGAGTCAAAGAAATCGGAAAGACTGGAAAAAGAAAACCAGTATAAAAAGTACCAAGGTATCGTTCGTAACTATACCTCGGGTGACTGCATAGCAGCCTTTACCCAAAATTTTGAGACATTAATGGAACATTACCAAGTTCCACTTTCGGAATGGAATATTCTATATATGAGGAGTCTATCTGGGGAACCTCTGAAAGTCATTGAAACCATCCCCAAAGACCTCAGAAAAGAGTACCATTACATTAAATCTAAAATAATGGCACATTTCATGTTAGATGAAGCAGGGTACAGAGAACAATTCAGTAAACTGAGTCCAAAATCAACTCAAACGTTCTCTGACTACCTCTGTTTAGTCCGAGACATTTTCAGCAAATGGACTTCATCAGCCAAAATTAACAAAAATTATGATAAATTAGAAGATCTCATTATTCGAGATAAAGTTATTTCTTCTGTCCCATCATCTTTTTCTAAGTTCTTACAGGAGAATGAATGTACAAGTGTGGAAGAAATGGAAAGACGTGGGTCGGCCTATTATACGGCAAATAAACAGTGTTTTGCCACTGAAGCTACTGACAGTAACTGGGTAGCAGCAGCCAACTATGAGAACAACTATAGTAGGCAAAAACCACACAGGCCTACCTCTGATAGAGTTAGACAATGCACTCACTGTAAATTGTCTCACCATTTGAACGAGATGTGCGATAAAAACCCAGGGTACCTAACATACTTGCAAAATATGGTAAACAGACAAGACGTAGAACGTAGATCGTTCAAAAGTGCACGTAAATGTTTTCTCTGCAAGGCTTACGGTCACTATCGTATGGATTGTAGAGGCAGGCATATGACCAACAAAGCCAATGCCGCCTTGTTCGATAGCTCAGCGTCAGAAGACGAAAATCCAGAAAAACATCCTGTACATGCAGCACAGGCTTGTGATGTATTTAGTGCTAACAAATGTACTGTCTGTAATACCTTCAATGAAAATGGTACCTTAACATGCGGGCACGCCGTCCCTATTGCCAATGAGGAAGCTAACTTGGCAATAGACTCAAAATGCAGTTCAGCAAAGAACGTAAGAAAAGTGAACATCACAGACATGAAGACAACACCAGACTTTGTACCATATTGTAATAATGTTGTTAACATCACTCAACCTCATTCTTTATATAAGAGGTCAATGCTCAACAAGAAAGTGAGGAATTGAACAAACCTCAAAACTGTCATTAGGAAAATTAACATTCCATAAAGGTTACATCAATGACACAGTATGCACATGTGTACGCGACACAGGGTCCTTGTCTTATCGGTCTTCGAAAGACCTTAGCTGATCCTAAAGACTACCTAGATGAGTACATCTATTGCAAAACTGTTTCAGGGACAGTAGAGAAATATCCCATGGCATGGGCCAATATAAAATCACCTTTCCTATCAGGCAGAGTAACTTGTGCTTTATTAGACAATCCATGTTGTGATTTATTAATTGGAAACGTATTGAATGTGACAGATTACATAGAGTCCAAACCTCACACAAAGCAAAAAGTTAACACCACAACAAATACTGCCTTAACTACCCCACTCATCATACAACAACATGATGAACAGACCAAGATACCACACCATACCAACGTGATTACCATCTCAGAACAAGAAGAAACAGAAACTGGTGTGTATCAGCACAAAGAAAAAGGTGCAGAAAACAAACAGTGCACAACAGCGAGGAAAGATCACAAATCATCATGGTATATACTATACCTCCTATACTCTCTGTTAACTACACACATAACCAAGTGCACACAGTGGATAGTTATACTTGCACTACTGATTGTAAATACAAAACAAATGTCTTCACAAACAGTTATATTTCCACATCATCATGACACAACACAGATGATATTACTCATGACAAACCAGCAGACTTTGTTACTTATGTCATTACTGTTGAACCAAATTTTGTTACTGCCACTCATAAGCTCTATGTTAAATCAACTCATACGAATACCTATGCTGAACAATGTAAAACATCAGTCGGTGGAATTACTGACAAAAATCAGCAACAAATTACCCTACATATTTTGGAAAATATACACAAATTGCAAAAGATCATACAAACATGCACGATTACATTTCACAACTATACATGGTGTATTATTATTGTTTGAACTATTGAATGCATACACACATGTACGAGTGCAGGTTTGGAGATAACACGCAAAATATCAACATGAAATTTGAAAATCCTTTTGGAAGATTTTAACCGTAACCCACTTTATATCCTTAGATCCAGTAACTCCAGACTTGCCTTATCTGCCATACGACTCCTCCTATCTGACATTCCTAATATCATTCACTATGCTGATGACATCTGTGTCCATACAGAGACAACGACGAAACTATAACATTGACACCTAGACAGGACGTTCTACTACTACTACCTTGTATCAGACAGCACTGACTAACAGTGAAGCCTTCAAAGGTGAGCATGGCTTACCAAGAGATATCATTTTTGGGGTACAGAATATCCAATGGCTTTGTCATGACAGACAACAAAATTGTCTCCAAAATTCTAAAACTGTCACTTCCAACAAATAAGAAACAAGTCCGCAGTTTGTTGGGACTTATTAATTATTACAGAAACTTTATTCCTGATTTTTCAGAACTGACTGAGGTTTTTTTCTAACTTACTAACCAAGAATAAACCCGAAAAAGTTGTAAACGATGAATGCCTACGAAATGCATTTGATAAAGTTTTGGCACATTTTTCTGATAAGAATTCACCTAATCTCATCCTTAAATTGCCCAACATTCGTTTACCTTTCAGATTGAGAACAGATGCTAGCTCCATTGCGATCGGTGCAGTCCTATTGCAGGAATACAACGACATCCTGCATCCCGTTTGTTTTCTATCAAGAAAACTAAGGCCCCGAGAGCGGGCATGGTCCATCCCGCAATTATAAGCATGGGCCTTAGTAGAAAGTGTGACGAAGCTGTCCAGATATCTTCTAGGACGTCACTTTATCATCGAAACTGACAACAGTCCATTAAGGTATATCAATTCCACAGTACCATCAAATAACATGATTGCTCGCTGGTCCTTGAAGCTTCAGAATTTCAGTTTTGAAGTTCGCCATATTCCCGGCAGAATGAATACAATCGCCGACCTTTTGTCCCGTTGTCCGACAGACCCAGTAAGCAATGTCTGAGTGCACTGTGTAATATTACACTCAGCCCAACACAGCCACCAATGAGTGAATTTTTTTTCCATTCACCTACTGTGTAAGGTCAATAATCAAAATTGTGATACGGTTTGGAGACCGACATGTATAATATACTTATTTTAATCAAGTCATGTAATGAGTGTAGTATAATTGTGTAGTGTGTGTTAGAATGAGAACGATATTAATTGTATATAGACACCAACAACAGTGTCACAAACGCTTAACCAATTATCAAAAGCGAACTTTACCATTGTGACATTTGTGGGTGATTTTTTTTCACCGTGATATTTTAACATGTGCAAATGTGGACCGAACATTGACTCCTACATCACCTCTACAGCGAATGTGATCCAAATCGTTCGACGTGTGAACACATCGGAAATAAGAACATTCCATCATAATCCGTTGTGATACTATAACATCAAACACGAACTGTGAGAACATTTTACTATCCGTTCCGAAATAAAACCGGATCATTTGTGTTCAGAAAATGTAACATCAACCAAATTGTGCGTTTCGTATATATTTCCGGTGTAATTTAAAAAGTCTAGCAAAATTAGCAGACGACATACAAAATTTCAAAAATTTATGACACTTGTAAAATCCTTTTGAATCTATAAAATATAATATACCAATTGGGTACTTATTTATTTTGATTAGTGTAATCTTAGAATCATATCTTGATTAATGTATTCATATTACCGACTTTTTCTCGTTAATATGAAGAAACGTCAAGCAATGACGCTAAGAAATTAAATAATTATTGTAATGTATGGAATTTCTTAAATGTCAAAATTACTTCCCTTGCATTTGTGAATTACATCAAGGGCCATAATTTGAAACATATTCATTAATGTGTATTGTATAGATAGACATTTTGTTGCTCAAATGGTTAACACAGCAGGTAGGCGTCCTCCAAGCATGTCATAGAGCTGCCAACATTGCAAACCAACATAAGAGCTCCTGACCAAATGAGGGCAGAGTTTAAGTGTTTAATACGACTAAATACAAAGCCGTATTTCAGTCTGGCTAGATGGTTGTTGCAAAACAATCATATTATTACTTTTTTTTCAAATAGCTGGGAGGTAGATGCGTGAAGCTGGTGCTACTGATCTGACTGGGTATTATTGCAATGAAGGTAACCAGGCATCAGGGGGATGAAACCTGAATTGTGTTAAAAATTGTACTTCATTTGTCATGTCAATACAACTTACATTTTTTGTGTATATATTTCTATGCCTTATATGTATTTTCATGCATAACACTGGGAAAGAGTAGTCTCTGACATGAAATTAACACTACCCCAGTATATACATACATCATGAATGAAAGATGGCATCTTTCATTGAAGTACCCGGGGAGAATGTCAGAGCCTAAGTGTGCAGCAACATCGTTACGGCACCCGGCGGACAAGAGTTGTCGGCTGGCGAGATTCTTACCTGACACGCGACCAGCGCTGACGACAGACGCACGCAAAGCCACGTGACCCCACGAGAGGCAGTGGACAGTGTGTGTGTTAATCTGCAGACCAAGCTGGGACTGGACATCTGAACGGACGTGTGTGTCGAGAGCAAGGCGTTTGTGTGAATCTCCGTGGTTGTGAGCTGAACGACTGATATCGTGAGCGTCAGACCTATGAGCTGTATTGTGGTTGTGAGTTAAATGTTGTACATTGCTGTAATTATCGTTATGTATTTAATGTGGCAATAAATCCATAGAACTTGTGTTGCTGTGTCTTACGTCGAATCACGTTATACTGTACTGTCTCACATGTGTTAGCCAACGAGCCGAATATAAGATCCTGACAGTGATCAACATAGAACAATTAGTATAATGAGTCACATCACAAAGATTTGGTTACGAATTATCATGCAAAGAGTGAGGAAGAAAATACAACCTGAAATAGGGGAAGAACAATGTGGGTTTGTAGAAGGAAAGGTACAGTAAATGCTGTGTATATGCTGCGAACAGTTATTGAACGTTCTATTAAAGTAAACAAGGATATACATCTTTGCTTTATTGACTACACAAAGGCTTTTGATAGAGTTAGACATGTCAACATGGTGGATATGCTTGCAGATCTACAAAGTGATGGGAAAGACATTAGACTTATAAAAATCATATATTGGAAACAACAAGCTGCCATAAGGATTGATAATGAAGTGGGACAATATCAACCTATTAAGAGAGGTGTTAGGCAGGGGTGTGTAATGTCTCCAGATCTTTTTTCCCTATATAGTGAAAATATTTTCAGAAATGTAGAAGATATAAATGGAATCAGCATTGGTGGAAGAAACATCAATAACATTAGATATGCAGATGATACAGTATTGATTGCAGACAATGCACAGGATCTGCAACAATTAGTAGATGCGGTTGTTGTACACAGTGAGCAGCTGGGGTTGGAATTAAATTGTAAGAAGACACAGGTTATGGTCGTCACTAGGAAGAACGAAGTACCACAATGTAATATACAAGTAAATGGGAATATTCTGCAACAAGTGAATCGATACAATTATCTCGGAACAGTCATAACATCTGATGGGAGATGCCTTGAAGAGATTAGAACAAGAATCGCCATGGCAAAAGTAGCCTTTAGCAAGATGAAAGACATTCTGACCAATAAAAAGATGTCAATTGAAACGAGAAAAAGAGTGTTGAGGGGATACATAGAGCCTGTTCTTTTGTATGGATGTGAAACTTGGACAATGTGCAGTCAAGCTGAAAAACATCTGATGGCTGCAGAAATGTGGTTTCTGAGGAAAATGCAAAGAATACCATGGACAGACAGAAAAACCAATGACCAAGTACTACAGGAGACAAATGAACATCGTAAACTGATTAGAGAAATTAGACTTAAGACAGTCACATTTTTTGGACATGTTATGAGAAGAAATGGATTGGAGAACTTATTGACAACTGGCAAGATCGAGGGGAACAGACCACGAGGAAGACCGAGAGGAAAATACCTGGATGGCTTGGCCACATGGCATGGATGAGACAGGAACACTGAGCTGATCCACGACTCCGGCGAGTCATGACCGCCCACGCTTTCCGGCATGGCACAAGATTGATTGATTTATTTAGTCTTCGAAGAGCAACTCATAGTCGTAGTTCAATTTCTTTTATTATGTCACTGTTGTTGGCAATCAATGATATTCAAAATATTCAAAATTTTAATTAACTTTACCTTAGACAATTCTAAATTGATTCCCCTCATTAGCTGAGTTAAGCTGTCAACTCTTGACAAGGCGTATTTTAATCCGAACAGATTTTGTATAGTTCTGGGAATAGACAGTTACTTATTGTGAGAATAGGCGTATTACTAATGGAATGAATAGAGATGATTGATAGTTGTGAGAATATGCACTGCACGTGTCTTGTGAATAGAGAGTAAGCTATCACTGAGAGAACTGGCATTGTTTTGTTTTGTTAATAGATTAATTATAACCAATTGATGCAGCGCGAACATTGTTGTAATTGTGTACATGTAATATGAATCGTGCTTCCTCTCTGGCCTAGGGGTTAACGACTTTCTTCGTAATCCCATATATTCACGTGGGTAACGCAGCTGCGCGAGATTCGGTAGCGAATTGCGTCACGTTGGTTACCTACGGGGGTATGTGGGCCTGTCGCTCGGAAAGCAATGGCAAACTACTGAGCGTAATCTTGCCAAGATATCAACAACAGCCGGAAATTGCTTGTGTTGACTGCAACGCCCTGTAAAGGATGTGCGAAAAAAATATGAATCGTGCTAAGGTTATGCTGGTCATGAGAAAGTTATGATAGTGACCTGGAAATTATGCTAATGCATGTTATGCTAATATGATTAATGGTATGCTAATTAAGTGAATGTTAAGTTAATAAGGTGAATGTTATGCTAATAGTAGGATTGGTATGTTAGTGGTCTGAAAGTTAAACTTGTCGTGTGAATGCCATACTATTCGTGTGAATATTATCCTACTACGATACCTGATATGATAATTGTGTGAATGTTATACTAGAGGAGTGTCGTCCAACGACAATTCTCAAGCGATGGACGATACCTGATATGATAATTGTGTGAATGTTAAACTAGAGGAGTGTCGTCCAACGACAATTCTCAAGCGATGGGTGGGCTGGACAACATCAGCGCTTTTAAAGATGCTGGACGCACATATGACTATAAGGAAACATGCAAATCTGCTTCCTTGTCCAGAGTGAGTGAGTGAGTGAGTGAGAGAGAGAGAGAGAGAGAGAGAGAGAGAGAGAGAGAGAGAGAGAGAGAGAGAGAGAGAGAGAGAGAGAGAGAGAGAGAGAGAGAGAGAGAGATGGAAGTGAAGCCGAGTCTCCAGACATGAGCATTGTCAAGGGCACATGAAATATTAATAACCAACACAGAACTGATACATCGGTCGATATACTTTGGCGGAGATATTAACGGGATGATCGGAGCACCTATAAACTTTTCCGGTGTGCGATGATGACTATGCATTCTGATAACTAATCAAGTAATAGATAATATCAATAGATTATATACATAGTAAAAAAAAAACACATGATACAAACAATAGATAATAGACACTACGCATTATATGCTAGATAATAGACACTACGCAAAAGATAAGGCATAAAAGATAATTGAAAATTGATAAAACTATAATAGACACCATATTTTGACAAAAGACATAGATAATAGACAAAAAGTGTTGACAATAAGCAACAGACAATATAATGTTTATCATATACAATAGATAATAGACAACACGTGATAGGCAATAAATAATAGATAATAAAATATACATTATATCATGGAAGCATACTAAAGTAATACATAACAAATAAATAGATAGTAGGAATAGATAAGTCAAAATAGACAACAATCAATCAATCATGTGCCATGTCAGAAAGCGTGGGTGGTCATGAATCGCCAATTCACTCGATCACCAGAGTCGTGGATCACCTCAGTGTTCCTGTCTCGTCCATGCCATGGAGCCAAGCGATCCAGATATTTTTCTCTCGGTCTTCCTCTAGGTCTGTTCCCTTCGATCTTGCCAGTTGTCACTAAGTTCTCCAATCCATTTCTTCTCATAACATGTCCAAAAACGTTTGACTGTCTACGTCTAATTTCTCTAATCAATTTACGATTTTCATTTGTCTCCCGTAGTACTTCGTCGTTGGTTTTTCTGTCTGTCTATGGTATTCTTTGCATTTTCCTCAGAAACCACATTTCTGCAGCCATCAGATGTTTTTCAGCTTGACTGCACATTGTCCAAGTTTCACATCCATACAAAAGAACAGGCTCTATGTATCCCCTCAACACTCTTTTTCTCGTTTCAATTGACATCGTTTTATTGGTCAGAATGATTTTCATCTTGCTAAAGGCTACTTTCGCCCTAGTGATTTTTGTTCTAATTTCTTCAAGGCATCTTCCATCAGATGTTATGACTGTTCTGAGATAATTGTACCGATTCACTTGTTGAAGAATAGTCCCGTTTACTTGCATATTACATTGTGGTATTTCATTCTTCCTAGTGACGACCATAACCTGTGTCTTTTTACAATTTAATTCTAACCCCAGTTGATCTCTGTATACAACAACCGCATCTATCAATTGTTGCAGATCCTGAGCATTGTCTGCAATCAATACTGTATCATATGCATATATAATGTTATTGATGTTTCGTCCTCCAATGCTGATTACATTTATATCTTCTACATTTCTGAAAATATTTTCACTGTATAGAGAAAAAAGATCTGGAGACATTACACATCCCTGCCTAACACCTCTCTTAATAGGCTGATATTGTCCCACTTCATTATCAATCCTTGATTGATTGATTGATCTAGGAACCGACATCACAGCATTCGGGACATTCCCATAAGCGCTCCGTCCCAATCCTCAGCAGCCAGCGAAGAGTTTCAACACTAATAGTTCCAGTAGCAATCTGATTATATGTCCGTCTCGCCTTTCCTCTGAGCGTCGATCGTTGGCCAGTGTCGCGAGATTGCCATGAGTTAAACAGATAAATATTCCCGACGTTTGCTTGGCGTGTATTTTCAGCACCATTATTTTACTAACTGGAAAAACACCGCGGATGTCAAAATCTCAGGACAATATTTGTAGCTGCACGTGTACATCTATAACGGATTTGGAACGGTCGGTGTTGATGGTGACAGGTCCTGGCATCGCCTTGATTAGTTTGTCTACATTTGAATGTAAATGGAAGCAGTGGGGTCAGCCCATCTACACATTTGGTGTTGAGTGAGAAGGAAGGGATACACCGAGTTGGCAGTTCATTACCAGTTAGAATCACATATATTGTCACCACGGAACAGAAGATTGACAAGTTTGTCAACATTTGAATGCAGATGGAAGCCGTGAGATCACAATGGCAGATGTAAAACGGAAGTACTTAGTAGGGAGAAAACAGTACATATGTCAATTCTTGGTTTCCGGAACATGAAGAGTTTGACGGGGTTATTTGCAACTGTTTGTTGGAAGTCGTCATAAAATTCGCTGGCTTGTTTTGAGAATCTTAACAATTACTGACAACTTTGACAGGATTTAAGCCCGGAAAAATAGATCCTTGCAAATGGTTGATATGTCCAAATAACACCTGTGTGGGGGAGAAGAGGATAAAGTCACGTGGACAACTTTGGTAGTTTGCCATATAAACTCTAGTTGGGACCAGCTAGGGGGGACTTGAAATTATGCTTTAGTCAGAGTGCCAGGGCACGGCAGCGCCTAGTGGAAATAATATCTACCGTGTGTTAATTAGTGACTTAATTTTACACGTGCCTATAATGGCAGATGTAGATATGATTGATAGGACTGCAGTGGTGCCATTTAAGGTATAACCTATTATAATATATTCGTTATAATTACTTTAGGCAGTAGCCTTGTTAAACTATAGTGTGGTGATTAGCACTGTTAGTGGAAACTAGCTAGAGTAGGGAAGTGATACTTGACTCTGTTAGCTAGAATAGATTAGTGAAGTGTTGATAAGCTTTACTAGTTGAGAATTGAGTAATGAGGGATAATTGGGATTTCCCGTAGGTGTCCCTTGTGGGAGGGGTTCCACATTCTGTTTGCTGATTTTTTCTTTGTCATAACCTGATTCGACTCTAGGTGGGTAGCTAATCTGCTCTATGACTAAGTCTAGTTAGCTAACGATCATTAGGCAAGGTGATAGGCTTACACTCAGCCGAAAGAATCATGAACTAGTACTATCACCAGGTGTGTTGTTTCTATCCTAGGTTCCCTACCAGATCCAAGGAAGCTCAATAAAGTTTTGGGAAGGAAGAAAATCCCAGTCGGAAGAACACCAGTTCGGCAATCAATAAAGATTGCTTACAGACGTGATTAAAAGCTAGAGGGAGGTTGATTCACCCAACATAGTGAAGATTACAGTTGCACCATACAGCATTAAACAGTGGTAACGAACCGAGAACCGGTTAAGAGTAACTAGTGTTAGTACAGTAACAATTAACATTAGTAATTAGCACTTGCGGACTGAATGGTTCGATGTGCAACGAGGATGATCTGTCGACTAACACTTAACTTTACTAACTGTGTAAACACTAGAAAAGAACTTGTGCAGTTGGTTAGAGAACATTAGGAACGGACATTGTGTAGAGTGAATCCGGTCCATAAGTAACTGTTCATACCACCGGTGTCTATTTCTCATGTTCATGAAATGGGATTACCAGAGGTCTACAGAAGCAAAGCAGTATCCGGCAGGATGGTTCCGGCAACGGGTGAGACGTACTTGTTCTGACGTAACGTGCTGTGGTCTATCTTTGCTGTGATCAGCGGACTGATCTGATGTCTGAGAGTCAGATTCTCTACACTTTATAGAACACGTCACACATTTTCTTCGCATACACGTCTCATACACGTTACACTTTTATTTTAATAAATTAATCTTTATTAATTTCTAGAAGTAAGAGTTGTTGAGTATGTTGCGTTGGGGGAAGTATGAGAAGGGGGCATAGTACGACAGTGTGAGAGTGATAGGAAAAGGTGTCCATAGGCTGATGGAGTGTGTTGGACGGAAGCTGGTGGATTCTCCAGAATATTGAGGGGGAAAAAAAAATAATATTATAATGTGGGTGTCGGATCTCCTCACTCCAGGGACGACACTTTAAAGGAGGACACGACAGCCAGATCCCCTCGTCACACCTCGCTGCCTCATTCTTACCAGACTTAGTCAGTTAGTCTTTCCTCTTGAGCCTAAGGCGGCGCATAGGGCAGAAGTCCTGTCTCTCCATGCCTGGCGGTTCGCTGCTATCTGTTGTAGATCTTGGATATTTACTTGGCCATTGAATGAGCCTTCTCTAATGATGGTTCTACGCAGGGTCTCTCTTGGTCTTCCCCGTTTTCTTTTCCCTACCGGTGACCATATGAGGGCTTGGTAGGGGAGTCTTGTCTTGTCCATTCTGAGTACATGGCCGATGTAGTTCCAACGGCGTCTTCTTATGAAATTGGATACTGTATCTTGCTTAGTCTCTTGTCTTATTTGCGAATTGGTTCTGAAGTCTGTCCAGTGGATGTTTAGAAGTCTTCTAAGACATTTGTTCTCAAAATTGTCTAATTTTTTATCTAAAGCTACCGTTGATTTCCAACTTTCACATCCATACGTTAACACTGGAATCACACAAGAGTTGAAGATTTTAAGTTTTGTGTGTTTGCTGAGTGTCTTTGACTTCCAGATGTTTGACAGTTTGTTGAAGGCACTAGATGCCAGTGCGATTCTAGTTGATATTTCTGGTGTTGAGTCCCCTGCGGACGTCATTTTGCTTCCTAGGTATGTGAAGCTGTTGACTTTTTCAAGAACGTAGCTGTTCAATTTGGTCTCATCTGAACTGTTGGTAAGATCAATAGTCTTTGTTTTTGTGGTGTTAATTTGGAGACCAATTTGCCCTGAAACATTTTGGAGGTGGTTTATTTTCTCTTGAGCATCCGGATGTGTTGAACTCAAAAGCACTATGTCGTCGGCAAAGTCCAGGTCTTCTAGAATTTTGTCAACCCAATGAATACCCATATTTGTGTTGCTTGTGCATTTGCGCATGACCCAATCGATAGCTATTCCAAAAAGCATCGGTGATAAGACACAACCCTGTTTCACTCCTGTTTCGACTGAGAACCAGTCAGAGTTGCCTGTTTCTGTTCTTACGCAGCAACGTGTCTCTTTGTAGAAAGATTTTATGACGTTGGTATATTTGGTAGGAAAACCATAGATGTTAAGTAGATTCCAAAGTGAAGGACGGTGGATGATGTCGAAGGCTTTTTGAAAGTCGACAAAGTTTGTGATTAATTTCGACTGGAATTCTACGGAGTCTTCAATATCAGATTACCTTACCAGACTATGGTGACCTATTTGCTCCTCCGAGGTGTACACGTGCTCCCACAAGGCCGCAACCAATCCTTATGGCAGCTTGTTGTTTCCAATATATGTTTTTTATAAGTCTAATGTCTTTCCCATCAATCTGTAGATCTGCAAGCATATCCACCATGTTGACATGCCTAACTGTATCAAAAGCCTTTTTGTAGTCAATAAAGCAAAGATGAATATCCTTGTTTACTTCTATAGCACGTTAAATGGCTGTTCGCAGCATATACACAGCATTTACTGTACCCTTTCCTTCTACACACCCACTTTGTTCTTCCCCTATTTCAGGTTGTATTTTCATCCTCAATCTTTGCATTATAATTCGTAGCAAAATCTTTGTGATGTGACTCATTATACTAATTGTTCTATGTTGATCACATCCCAAGGCTCCTGATTTCTTTGGGATTGCAATAAATACAGAGTTACATAATTCAGAAGGTATATCTCCAGTATCATATAATTATGTTCAGAAGTCTGGTGACTTGATCTATTCCATATTCTTCTAAAGCTTTAATAATTTCTGTTGTGATGTTATCTGCACCTTGCCAGCTTTTATATGCTTAAGAACATTTCGAACCTCCATCTTCAAAATTGGCGGTCCTTCATCTAATATCATACTGTTCCTCTCTGTTATCATTATACAGATTTTTCACATAACCTGTCCATACATGTAGAATCTGATCTTTTTTTATTATGATTTTACCATCTTTAGTTTTTAGACAGCCTGCTGATGTACTTGGTCTTTTATTAGTAATTTCCTGAATTCTTGTGTGCACTAATCTGGCATTTTGACTGTTGTGTTGTTTTTCAATTTCTAAGCACTTTTCCTCAAGCCATGCTTCTTTTGCCTCCTTACATAATATTCTGACCTGTCTGTGAATTTCTTCATATATGGCAGAATTATTTTTGTTGAGTCTTCTTGTTTCTATTTGGTGTAAAATTTCTTCAGTGATACATTTCTTACGACCCACTTTCTTTAATTATGGAATAGTTGTTTCTGCAGCCAAAACTGATTGATTTCTTCAACATTTCCCATTGATCGTCCACATCCTGGAATAGGATCTCTAGATCAGACAATATATCAAATCTGTTCTGGACTTCAATGTTGAATTTGTTTTGTATTTCCTTGTCATTACTCAATGTACACAAGTCATATTTAGTGTTTCCTGTTATATACTTGACTTTCTTCAACTTTATCCTCAATGTTCCTGTAAGTAATCTGGGGTCACTATAACAATCAGCACTGGGAACTGTTTTTGCTATTGTTAATTCGTTTCTAAATCTTCTGCTAATCAGAATGTAGTCAATCTGCTTTCTAATCCTGCTATCAGGATTGTCCATAATCTTCTAGGGTGTTGCTTAAACCAGGTGTTTCCTAATATCATTTACTGTTCTTTTGCCCACTCTAAGAGTCTGTATCCTCTTTCATTTCTCTCTCCTAAACCATAGTTTCCTACTGTGTATCTATCACCTTGATTTCCTACTTTTGCATTGAAGTCCCCTATTATGATGTTTATTTCTGAATTTTTACATTTCTTTAAGGCAGACTCTATGTATAGAGATAGATATGTAAATAGACAACAGATAATATAATTAGATAGTAGACAATATATAATAGACAATTGACACAACACAATAAATAATAGGTATTGATAATACATAATGGAAATAGATAATAGAAATTAATAATAGACGGTTGTTAATAGATAATCGACTATATATAATATGAATAAATAATAGGCAATAGATAATGGAAATGTTGTTTTGTTGGATGAAGAATAACTTGCGCTATGAATTGAATTACAGTGAGAAAGAGTTGCGCAATTCGTCGACCTCACCCTCTCGCCTGAGTCCATCTGAGTCCAGTGGCAAGACAAGTCAAGACGACGGGAGACGAATACAGGTGCAGTGGATGACCAGGGCACTCTACGTGCCTTGCCGTGCTCATTACGTTCCACAACGCTTTGCAGGTAAACGCCGTTTTGCCCCTTGAATCAGGAATGATTTCTACCACGCAGTCTGCCGAATCCTGTCTTCACATGCTAGGTAGGCATACCCTAATTCACCGATCAGTTTGACACCAAATCGCCCACCCACGCCTGGTTTAGCCAGCCTGTCACAGCTGTTGCCCTGGGGTGGCCGCCGTCGCATGCTGACAGCTACTAGGAGCCACAAGCATGAGTTAGATATCAGGCTTGGACCAGTGGGGGATGGTCCCTTGTAAAGGAAGTGACAACCTCTCATCTCATCTCATCATGTTCCTCTTGTACCTTGCGGTGTCGAGGTGAAGTATAAACTTCGTGAGAGTGCCCGGTTATGGGCTTCGTATATCGACATTCCCATGGATTCTGTTATTCCCTCCGTCCAACGTTTACGTGGTCGGCCTCTTCCTCTGGTCTGTACAGCATTGCTTGTTGTGGCATGCTATTGACTGGTAGCCTGCTTGCATGGCCAACCATTTGACTTGCTGCTTTCTAATAAAATCTAGAGCAGCTTTAACCCCCGCTTTAGTCCTGATTTCTTCATTTCTGATCTTATCTCTTCTTGATACGTTGAGTATTCTTCTCAGGAACCTCATTTCTGTTGTTGTGATTTTTCTTTTCTCTTTTTCTGTCATTGTCCAGGTTTGGCATTGGTAGCACAGAGTTGGTAGGAAGATTGTGTTGTAAAGTGCTTTCTTAGTAGTTATTGATACATGTTTGTTCTTTAGTATTGGTGCCATTTGTCCAATGAGTTGATTTGCTTTATTGCACCTATTTTCGATCTCGTCTTCTGATCTGCCATTTGATGATATTATACTTCCTAGGTACTTGAAGCTCTTTACTTGTTTCAAGGGATGTTCGTTTAGGTGAATTGTTGCTGTTTGTTCTTCTTTAGTAATAGTCATTACCTCTGTTTTGCTTGTGCTAATTTTCATGTTATGTTCCCTACACATTTCGTTTAGACTATTCATGTGGTCTTGTAATTCAGCTTCTGATTTTGCTATTAGTGCTTGGTCGTCCGCAAACAGGAGTTCTCTAATGGTTAGATTTGCAGATGGTTCTTCTTCTGTGTTCTCGTTATGCGGTATTCTTGCTGTCTCTGCTTGGCTTTTTTCTTTACATTATCTTGTCTATATATGTTATGAACAAGAGAGGGGACAGGACACAACCTTGTCGTACTCCAGATCTTATGGTGAAGGGTTCTGAGTGTCCTCCAGTTGCTCTCACTATGCATTCACTGTTGTTGTATAAACTTCTACATAGGTTTGTTAGATGTGTACTCACTCCATATTGTTTAAGGATTTCCCACAGCTTGTTTCTATCTACCCTATCAAATGCCTTTTCTTGGTCGACAAAGGCTAAGTAGAGTGTTTCATTGAATTCGATTGATTTTTCTATAAGTTGTCTAAGAGCAAAAATGGCGTCTATGCATCCTTTGTTTTTCCTAAATCCAAGCTGCGTTTCGCTTAGCTGGGGTTCTAAAGTAGTTCGTAATCTTTTTTCAAGAATTTTGCAAAATATTTTCCCAGTATGACACAACAGTGAAATGCCTCTGTATTGTGTGCAATCTCTTTTGCTGCCTTTGTTTTTACAAATTGGGATAATTATGGCGTTTCCCCTGTCTCGTGGTGTCTGTTGTTCTACCCAAACATGGTTGAATAGTCTATGTAGCCAAGCTGTTCCTACTTCTCTTGCTGCTTTAATTAGTTCATTTGGTATTTCATCCTGTCCTGGTGATTTGTTCAATGGGGCTAATCTGATGGCTTCTATAATTTCTTCTTTTAGTATGTCTGGTTCTAGTTCTTCGGTGACATCTGTGTAGGTCTCTTGAATTCCTGTGACATCTGATGGGATGTTGAGAAGTTGTTCGAAGTACTGCTTCCATCTTATTAGTATCTATTTTTGTTCACTTATTGGTTCTCCATTTTCGCTGTTAATTATTTCAGTTGGGTCAAAGGGTTCTCCTCTGGTTCGCATTGCACTTATCTTTTTGTAGAAGTTTCTGGTTGCCTCCTTGTAGTTTTTATTTAGGGTTTCTCCATACTCTTCCCAGTCTTTTTGTTTTTCCCTCTTTACTATTCTACTCACATGTCTTCTCGCTATTCTGTATTCTCTATAATCACATTCCTGTTTGCTCTTCAACCACTTTTTATATTTTTCCTTTTTTTCTTGTACCGCTTTCTTTACTTCTGCGTTCCACCAACTTGTTATTTTCTTTATCCGTGTTTTGCGTTTTTTCGTGGTTCCGAATGTTATTTTTGCAGTATTTAAAATGCTTGATTTGAACATCTCCCATTCTTCTTCCACTGTTTTTCTTTCCGTAGGTAATTTTTCAAAGAGTTCAGTTAGTTCTTTCTCATAGTTTTCCCTTACTGCCACGTCTTTAAGGTTTTTTAAGTTTACTGATTCGCATGGCATGTATTTTCCTGCTCTTTGTTTTCTTCTTCTGATTGTTCTTATTGTGGCAACGACTGCTTTATGATCTGTGTTTATACTGAAATTGGGCACTGCTCTTGCATCTAATATATTTCTCTTTCTGTTATTTCTTGTTAATATAAAAACAATTTGGCTTTTAGTATCTAGATTGTTCCATTTATACCAGGTGTATACTTGCGAATCTTTATGTTTATAGAATGTGTTTGTTATATAGAGGTCGTGTTGGCTGCAAAGCTCTATCAGTCTACTTCCGTTATCATTCCTTTCATTTTGATGATCTCCAAATGCTCCCAGGTGTTTTTCTATGCCCACTCTGTTTTGTCCTAGTCTTGCATTAAAGTCTCCCATAACTATGATGTTGTCCTGCTTATCTATTTTATTTAGCACGTCATGTATGTCTTCGTAGAAGTCCTCGCATTCTTGCTCATTATTGTTTGCATTACATGGTGCGTATATCTGTACATATGTTGTGATTGTTTGTTCTTTTATTCTCACTGTTATGATTCTTTCTGATATATATTTTATTTCTAGTATTCCTCTTGCAAGCCGTGGTTCAATGACTATTCCCACACCGTGTCTTGCCCTTTCTTGCTGTTCTACTCCAGAGTAAACAAACGTGTAGCTGCGGTGGAGCTCCTTGCATCCTTTCCTCTTTGTTCTGGTGTCCGCTATTCCCATCAGTCCAATATTCCTCTCCTCCATTGCTTCTATAAGCTCTTCTTCTTTACTATTGAAACCACAAACGTTCATTGTGCCTATTTTTTGAATCGCTGATCTATCAAGTAGTCCATTAACATTGCCGGGTCGATAGCCGTTTGGGTCAGTCCGTTTATACTTCTTAGTTTTTCTACGAGCAGTATGAAGATCCCCTGCCGGCTTGCTAGGCCAGTCGCAGGTTTAGGACACAAATCTGACCACAGGGAGTCCATCCCCTATGGCGAGCCATAGCCCCGTTAGCCCATGACCTCGCGGTCATGGTTGCCCGGTCTGCACCACGTGGAGGTGGGGGTTGGCTTGTGTAGTCTGCGGGTCATCGGCAGGCTACTAATTTTCGCTCTTCACCCCTCCTGGGAGAGGCTAGCCGATCCTAACCCTGCTGGCTGCAGGGCCAGGCGCATTCCACACCTTGCAGACCCAGGGAGTGACAACCATCTTTAACAAAGGTACTACCAATGCCTAACACCCCATACCCCCCAAATAATGGAAATAGATAATAGAGAGCATACTAAAGGTAATAGACAATACATAATAGACAAACTGCAACAGATAACAGACAGCAGATAATCGACAATACATATGCATTTAAAGCAGGTCGTTTGCAGTAAGTCTCTCACATCTGGGAGTATCGAAAAGCCCTCGACCTCTTGCCTTTTCCCCTGCCTCGTGCATCTCATGCCCAAGGTCCCTACAATATCCTATATGAAATCAACTTCGTGCTGGTCGACCTCTGCCATTTCTACCATGCTTCACGCTGTCCGTCGCTTTCTTTTCCAAGACACTGTAACGTTGAATATAGCCAAAGTATGTCAGTTTCCGAGACATGATACTACTCATGTGTCAGTTTGCTTCGATGTTCAGATCTGGTAGTATGCCAGTGTTTATTTTATATGCTTGGTTCACGATATTATAAGAACTGTTCTGTAGCATTTGAGCTCGAAAGTTAATAATATACAATAATCACAATCAAGTGCCCTGCCAGTTGGCGTAGGCGTTCATCGCTCTCCACAGATCTCGGTCTTTGGTTTTCTGGATCAGTTCTGCTGCTGATATACCTCCATGCCACCGTCTCAATCCACGCAACATTATTTCTCTTCGTCTGCCTCTGCCTCTCTTCCCATTTATCTTTCCAGTTGTCACGATGTTTCCAATGCCTCTCTTCTCATCACATGACCGAAGAAAGATGTGTGTCTCTTTCTTACTGTTGTATATACTGTTCTAGTTTCATTATCCTGTTTTAGGCAGTCGTTGTTAGTTACTCTGGCAGTCCAAGGAATTCGCAACATTCGTTTCAGGAACTATATCTCTGTTGCTTCTAATTTCTTCTTAATTTGTTCATTGACATTCCACGATTCACTGCCATACAGCAAAACTGGTTCTACACAGCATTTCAGCACTCTCTTTCTTACATTCAATGATAGTGACTTATTGCATAAGATACTCGTAATTTTCTGAAATGCGGCTTTTGCTTACCCAATGCTGCTCTTAATCTCTGTTTTTCATCTTCCATATGATGTTATAAATGCCCCTAGGTATCTAAAATTATCCACTTGGTTAATAATTTTTCCTTATATTTCTATGTCACATTTTGGTGTCACCATTTTCTTTGATATCACCATTGTTACTGTTTTCTTGATATTCAAGGAGAATTCTTTCCTTGCACGCTCTGTTACTACAATGTCAAAACAATTGTTATAAGTGTCTTGATTTATCCGCCACCAATACTGTGTCATCTGCATAGCGTATATTATTTATATTATAACCTCCAAATAGTATTCCTGGCATTTCTTTGAACGCTCTCATTATTACGTCTATATATAGGGAGAAGAGATCGGGTGACAAGACATACCCCTGTCTTACTCCTAGCTTTATCTGTTCGTAACAACCCTCTTTATTTCCCAAACTTCATGGCAAAATATACAGTAGATAACATATAATAGATATTAGAAACAAGACGACAGATTATAGACAGCAGACTGTAGATAAAAATCTAGTTATTTGCATGTCCTCGTCAAGACGTGGCAATCAACCTCAGAATGTTTGGTTATTTGTGATTTACAAGGCGATTTTACGTTCAGTAGTTTGCCATTGCTTTCTAAACGACAGACACTCATACCATTGTTAAAACTCAACACAAGGCTGTCTACTTTCAAATCGCCTGCAGCTGATTTCGAGCGCAGTGTGCGGGATTACACATCATGTATTAGCATCAGGTTCGGGCTAAAAGACTACAGACAACAGACAATAGATAACAGACAATAGATAACAGACAATACGTCTATGAAAACACTGTCTGTAAATCTTCAGCTGATGTGTTTCAGTTTGATCAGGCACCTATAGTTGTGCATGTGTAGACAACAAAGTTACAACCTTTTAGGATGGCACTCGAGAACCGACACTATGTCTTTGATGTATGTGGGGAAACGGTTGATGACAATCTCATCGTCTGGCAGAGTAATGTTGCCTGCGCTGAACTTTGATCTGATGACCCGGGCAATGTCCAGCTGTCAGTCAATATATGTAATATATTACAGCTGCTTCACTGTGTGTAAAAAATAAGTGTGTACGGTTCTGTACATCTCACCCTTCTAAAATTCATTTAATAAAGTAAATAGACCCGCAAATCACAATTTATGTGGACGTCTAGACTTGTTTTAGTATGTGTTATTAAATTTAGCTCCCATTATTACGTATCAGTATACGTAATAATGGGAGCTAAATTTAATAGCACATACTAAAACAAGTCTAGACGTCCACATAAAATGTGATGTGTGGGTCTACTTACTTTACAAAATGAGGTTTAGAAGGGTGAGACGTACAGAACCGTACAGTATGAAAGGGAAAACAATATCAAGTAATCGGTTCTTGTATTAACGCGATCTTGAAATAATCTTAATTCCCCCTCTGGAAACCCTAAAATTCCGGGTGGAATTCCCCACCGGTCGAGAACCACTGGTCTAAGACATCGGTTTCCCGCACATCAACTATACAAAACACGGCAAACCATGGTTTATATCTTTCCGATTCAGGCTCAACACACCAGGGGCAGTTCGGTCGCCATTGACATAGTATTTTCCCGTTGGTCCATATTTTGTCAGTTTAACAGATCAAATTTGTACGTGCCCAGATTTGTCACTGTTTATAAGTATCTCATTAACTAACTAACTAACTAACTAACTAACTAACTAACTAACTAACTAAGCTAACAAACTAATGAACTAACTAAATACTTAACTAAGCAAATAACTAACTACTAGATAACTAATTAACTAACTAATTAGATAACTGATTGACTGATTAAATAACTACTTAACTAACAGACTAACTGTTTAACTAACAGACTAACTAACTACCTATCTGACAGTGCACAAATAAACAAACATAGTATTGTTTTGGCGCTCTGTTTAGAGAACGCACTAGACACAATAAAATTTGAAAGCTATAGTTACCGACCGGTATTCGAACCTGTCACCTCCAAATGACGACAGCACCTCGCTGCAGGAAACAAGTGTACTTCGCCTCCATGATAGACCTGGCTAATGAAGACACATTTTTGGTGTGTCTAGTTGGTCATGCGTTGAAGTACACTTGTCTTCTTTCAAATCGTCTACAGCTGATTTCGAACGGGGTATGCGAGATTACGAATCATGAATTAGCATTAGGCGCGGGCTAAAAGACTACATTACAGACAACAGACAATAGATAACAGACAATGGGTCTATGAAAACATTGTCTGTAAATCTGTATAACACGTGTTCCTACAACGAAGCGCCGTCGTCATTTGGAGGTGACAGGTTCGAATCCCGGTCGGTAACTATAGCTTTCAAATTTTATGCTGTCTAATGCGTCCTTTGATCTCTATTTCCGTCCTCTCCTTCCATGAGCGCCAAACAATACTACGTGTGTTTATTTGTGAACTGTCTTAGTGGCCTCAAAGGTTTCCCCAATTGATTACATATCTGACTAACTAACTAACTAACTAAATAACTAACTAACTAACTAACTAACTAACTAACTAATTACCTAACAACTAACTAACTAACTAATTACCTAACTAACTAACTATCTAACTAACTAACTAATTACCTAACTAACTAACTATCAAACTAACTAACTAATTACCTATCTAACTAACTATCTAACTAACTAACTAATTACCTATCTAACTAACTATCTAACTAATTACCTAATTAACTAACTAACTAATTACCTATCTAAATAACTATCTAACTAATTACCTAACTAACTAACTACCTAACATTTATCTCAGGAATATTTTCTCTCTTGTTTCCAATATCTTTATAATTTGTTCATCAACTTTCCATGATTCACTTCAGTGCAATAATATATTTTCTAAATGACATTTCAGAACTGTCTTTCTGACATACATTGACATTAACTCGTTTAGCAGTAAACTTTCATTTGCTGAAATGCAGCTTTAGCTTGATCTAGTCTGCTCTTAATGTATGTTATACAACATGTACCTGGTGTTATAATAACCAATAGGTATTCATAGTTTTCATGATGGAAGGAGCAGTGCAAGCAGACAGGTAGACAGACTGGCAAGAACGTAGTTAGGGTTCTCCTTTCGTCAGTCTATCTGTTTGTCTGTTTGTTTGATTATTTTAAGATATTTTATTATAAGAAGAGACGAAGAAGCGGAAGAAGAAGAAGAAGAAGAAGAAGAAGGAGAAGAAGAAGAAGAAGAACAAGAAGAAGGAGGAGGAGGAGGACAAGAAGAAGAAGAAGAAGAAGAAGAAGAAGAAGAAGAAGAAGAAGAAGAAGAAGAAGAAGAAGAAGAAGAAGAAGAAGTTAGTTAGTTAGTTAGGTAGATAGTTAGATAGTTAGCAAGTTAGTTAGTTAGTTAGTTAGTTAGTTAGTCGACAGATCATCCTCATTGCACATCGAACCATTCAGTCCATAAGTGCTCGGATCCCCTCCTCAGCAAATCCCGCAGCGTGTAGCGGCTAACGACGCCAGTTCTGTGTTGGTTTATCAATCTTCTTTGGCTTCCTGCGTAGTGTTCTTGTTTGGCCACCCCTCTTTAAATTTGCTGTTCTCGCAGTCTGGCCATGGTTGTAGATTCACAGTCAACACTTGGTTCACGCAAAAGTCTTACTTCTCGTAGAGCATTCAGAATGTCAGCCTGGTCCATTGCGCGTCCGCCTTCCACAGTAGCCACACCTGCGAGCTTGCCAGCACGCTCATTTCCTTGTACTCCCGCATGCCCTGGCACGAAGATGAAACTAATCTTTGCCAGCCGAGACCGCTCCAGAGGCAGCAACCATTCTTTTCGGATCGACCCCTCCTCTATCCTCTTGATCATGTTCATTGAGTCGCTAAGGAAACATGCCCTAGTGAATGTCTGTGTCTCGAACCATGTTATTGCTTTACTTACTGCCATGACTTCCATAGTCAGGCTACTTGTGGTTTCAGTGAAAGCACCAGAGTCCTCCTTCACAATTTTCCCTCCGGCCCGAGCTGTAAAGGCCCATGAGCTTCTCACATGTCGGACGGCCAACCCATCTGTGTAGATGACAGCATCACCGTCTAGCGAATTCTAGAAAATCAACGCGTGTACTTCAGCCTCACAGTAGCCGGATTATCTTGTCTGCATTTTCTGTCTAGTTGGATGCAAACTGAAAAGGATGTGCAGAAATCTGTTGGCACTTGTACCCACTCCTCACCAGGTTCTAAGTCCTCAAGTGAACACACCTGTTGAAGAATGTCTTCGGCTTGACCCATCCACGACCGTCCTCTTTTTAACATGCTGCCCTTCACAGCAGAAGAAGAAGAAGAAGAAGAAGAAGAAGAAGAAGAAGAAGAAGAAGAAGAAGAAGAAGAAGAAGAAGAAGAAGAAGAAGAAGAAGAAGAAGAAGAAGAAGAAGAAGAAGAAGAAGAAGAAGGATGAGGGAACAACAACAACAACAACAACAACAACAAAACTTTATTTCGAAAGGGTTAAGAATTGGGCACGCAGGCACGTCTAACATTGTGCCCTTTTATCACTCTCTTTCATACATTATACCATTCACACATCATTCAAGGCTAACTGAAAACAGCAACAATATAAAAGATATGCATTATAAAGGCATGTGGAAAATGAAAAATCAATACTACACGACTCAGTAATAGTAATAACTGGTGTGGCACTTGTTATTAGCTATGTGGAATATACTGGCCTACTAAAAGGGGACTGGCTGTTACACTAGGGTTTTATTATTATTATTACTTCTATTATTAAGAGGGAAGGTAATCCATATTGAGATAGTGTTCAAATAATTTGCGATTATATGTATAGGGATTAGTGATGTCTTTTATTTCATGTGGAAGATTGTTCCATAGCTTAGCTGCAGAGTACGTTAAGCTTGTTTTGTATACGCCTATCCTATGTTTCGGAACGTTTAATATATTTAATCCTTTACTGTGTCTAGCATTATATTCAAACAATAGCAGACGTTTGCGGAGTGGTAGTAACTGAAGGCGTCTGTGCAGACTAGGATTGTCAGTTAAATGTTTGCTATAAATTAAACTCATGGCCTGTTTCTGGAGTGAGTAAAGTCGCTTGGTGCTTGAATTGAAATAACCGTCCCAGATTGTAGAGCAGTAGTCAAAATGTGTCTGTATGTGAGACGTATAGAATATTTTCCTTGTGTCCTCATCAAGGAAATTTTTAATTTTGGCGAGTTGGTAGACTTTTTTCGCTGTTTGTTTTGTGAGCGCTTGAACGTGAGGATTAAAGGTTAGTTTTCTATCAGTGATGAGGCCTAATGTTTTGTGCTCAATTACACTTTATACTGGCTTGTTATCGATGTGAAGTTGAAGTGATCTGTGTGAATTTAGTGTCTGACGTCTTTGTCTGGTTGTTAATAATATATATATTTTTTAGTGATGTTAATTTGCATAGGGTTCGCATAGTTCCACCTAATTACATTATTTAATTCTTGTTGCAAAAACGACTCCAGCAAATTACTGATTTCAGCGTTTGTATACACTGTACAGTTGTCTGCAAATAGATCGCAGGACGACGAAAGATGCAAAGTTAGATCATTAATATATATGGCGAATAACAGAGGGCCAAGTATAGAGCCTTGCTGTACTCCAGTATTGAAGGTAGTGGCTTGGGACAGAGATTTATTGTATGATACTACTTGATTTCTGTTTTAGCGTCACAACATTAGGGCCAATTTTCATTGTCTCTAGTTTTTTAATTAAAATGACATGGTCTATCATATCAAATGCTTTTCTGAAATCGATAAACACAGCTCCACATAGATTGTTGTTGTTTATATTCTGGTGCCAATTTTCTATCATGTCTGTTAGGGCCGTATGGCAAGAATATTTTGGTCGAAATCCTGATTGACTGTCAACTATAAGCTTGTTGCGATCTAAATACTGTAATGTTACCTTATGGATGTGTTTTTCTAGTGGTTTAGATAGTGATGATAGTAAATAAATGGGTCTATAATTGTTCGGGAGAACATTGTCCAATGAACCAGATTTAAGGAGAGGATACACTTTAGCGATTTTGAGAGCTGATGGAAAGTGACCTTTGGTGAGACACTGATTATATACATAGGTTAGTGATACACAGATCACTGGCGCAGCATAGCGGAGAATCCGACTGCTGATTCCATCTAACCCAGATGAGATTTTGTTTTTTAGGTTACTGAGGTAAGTGAATACTTCAGTGACTGTCATTAGCGGTATGTCAGAAAGGATATCTCTGGGGCATCTGGTCTGGCAAAACGATGACAGTAAAGATAAGTTGCAAGGAGAATTTGGTATTGTAGCTTCAACCGATCTATGTCATTCTGAAAAAAAAGATACTGAATTGGTCGCATGAAATAGGAATTTATGGTAATGAATTTGAGAAGTTATGCTTATTTGTCAAGGTGTTAATTGCCTTCCATGTATCCTTACTATTTGTTTTATCCATTACTAAGTTCTTAAAGTAATTTTTCTTTTCTTTTCGTATGGTATATTGAACTTTATTTCTAAGAGTACGGTATGTGCTGAGATCCCGTTTTTTATGTGCCTTATCTCTATCTCTCATAATTTCAAGAATTTCCTAGGTGATCCAAGGTTTTTGACGTGATGTTTTAATTGAACTTCCTTGATTGGCACATGTCTATCAAACACATAAATAGAGATCTTCATCCAGGATTCCAGAGCATCATCCGGGTCTGGAAGTTGATAAACATTGTTTCGAGGTGAACTGAGCAAGTCCTGTAAAAATGCGTTTTGGTTGAAATTTTTGTAGCTTCTATATTTTACAGTTATGTGTTTATGTTTAGGAGTTTTAATTCCTTTTTTTAGACCATGTGCAGCATATTGGGTAGTGATCGCTCACTGCACAATTGGGCACGGTGCATTCTATGATGTTGTCCGAGCAAGTTACATAAATGTGATCTATAAGTGTTGAAGATGAGTTTATTACTCTAGTATCTTGTTTTACTATTTGTTGGAAGTTGTATGATGCAATTATATTTCCCTAAATTATATAGGATTTGTTGGTGTCAATGTTAAAGTCTCCGAGTAGTATAATTTCCTTCTCGGAAGCGAAAACCACATCCATCATGGTAGTGAAGTTTTCGTACCAGACGTGTCCAGCACTGGGATTTCGATAGAGATAGCCAATTATCAGGGGTGTGCGGTTTCGAAGTTTTAACTCCAACCATTTACATTCTATTTCGCAAGTTTCAAAGTCTAGCCTACGGTGAACATTTAGTAGATTAGAAACATAGGCTACTATGCCTGTCTCTTGTTTCCTACAGGAGGATAGGATGAATGAAAGAGGACAGAGTTATGACGACGGTGTTAGTGATAATGGTAATTATCACTATAATGATGAAGGTTGTGTTCACAAGTTATATATTTACTGCAGAAGGAGGTATGTCAACGAGATGAGTGTACACATTTACATGTTACGTGTGCATGTTGACAACATCTCGAGTGGTAGTCGCACCAATTAGCAACAGAAATTGTTCGTTTGTTGACGTATGGTGGTCAACTATTGACGTTTTGTTGTAACGTACATTATTCGGGCTAGAGCAGA
Source organism: Cepaea nemoralis (assembly GCA_014155875.1). NCBI lineage: Eukaryota > Metazoa > Mollusca > Gastropoda > Stylommatophora > Helicidae > Cepaea > Cepaea nemoralis. Next base: position 31,764 of record JACEFZ010012498.1, read on the forward strand.
AGGTGGTAGCGGTTTGGTGAAGGGTCCAAACCGCCTAGCATATTTGTTCAGGTAGACACGTTGTATCAGCTATGCAGGGATGTGTATGCAGACGCTGACTTGTGAAGGAATTCAGAGCAAGTATACTCCACGAAGAAGGTATCTGATATTTCGACTGAGATGTTAGAATATGAACTGCTGTTGGAGGATTACCGTATGCTATAGATAGATGTAAGAAATGTTAACTGCTGGGAAAATCGTTCTCATGAGGTGATTAATTTGCAAAGAGTTGTTAAGAGTGTGCTTGTTATATAACGGAGACATTATTCATCTCACTGAACATTGTGCAGTACATGTTGACAAGCTTTCTTCTTGTGAAGCCTTAATAATGGATTATTCCGTAATTGCTGCGCCGAGCATTGCCGTTGGGCAGTCTTATTCTTCGTAAAGGGTTTAAAAGGAAAGATGGTCGTCTTCATTACACCAAGTTTTGTCCCATATGGCTCGATCTATATCCGCTGGAAGGTCTTCCAGAAGCGTCGCACAAAGCACGAACTCATTATCCCCCACCCCCACCCACACACACACACTTTTTATCTTCGATAAAATTGCACCCGTGAACCGAACGACACAGCCCGAAATAATAAATACAACCATTAAAACGCGAGGTAAGAGGCGTAACCACTTTGCCACGGAAACTACAGTCTTATCCGGAGACCTCTAGTGATGGCTATTGGGCGTCATGGGTTTTGTTACAGTTCTGTAGATACTTGGTCGTGACAGATCGTCACAGTGTACTTACCCCGGGATACACCGCGGAGAACTGGTTCAGCTTGACTGGGTTATTCTGTTTGGTATCATCACGTTGCTTTTCATCTGGAACCAAGATCTGGGGATATTGACACAACTTTGGAAATATTGGTATATTCACAGGATAGTTATAATACAAATACACCGGAAATTCTGGTATATTAACATGAAATGAGATGCCTGAGGAGAGCTGCCAACTTAACAATCCGAGACCGAGTAAGAAATGTTACTATCAGACAGACTTTTGGATCAACACCGTGTGCCATGTTTATTGAAAGACAGAAGATCAAGTGGTTTGGCCATGTCGTTAGAATGCAGCATCAGCAACTACCATCATTGGCCTTACATCAAAGATCATCTGCGACGAGACCACGAGGACGTCCATGAAGAAAACGGATTGACGACATCAGACACATATACAACCACACGGAATGACACTATCCAGTGCCGTCCACCGGGCGCTGGAACGCAAATTTCCACTCCACGACGCTTAATGACAGAAGTGGAAGATGATGATGATGATGATGATGATGATGATGATGATGATTCACATTATAATTACACACGGAAATACAGCACGTATTGCAGATATTCGTCTGCATTCATATGTTTCTTCTTCTCATTTTGCCTTCTATCTCCTATGGGGCGGAGGTTCTCAACCAGCTCACTTCAATCCCTGACCCCAGTCTTTAGCTCTCCCATGAAGCTCTGTCCATGTCCTCCCCGTAATCGTGGATTTTGTTTATACTTCACGTCAGTCAAATAAGCAATGCAGGCGTGTAAAATAATCTCTTTTTAAGTTGTTATATTTGCGAGTAAAAAAGACAATCAAGGCAGGAGAAGAAAAGTATCCAGCATTGCAAACATTGAGGATGGAGAAAAAAAATTACCAAAGGCGATTAGAGCCAGACAATTAAGTAAACATCAGCTGGCTATATGGCGAGCCCGCTAGCTAAATTGAAAGCCACTTACGTTGGTAATGTCATGAACACGGTCGGACGCGGGTTCGACGTCTGGGGTCGTTGCCTGGCATATTAAAGTAAATACTGGCAAACACATTTCTCCTTGCTCCCAGGTCTATAAAATGTGATGTCGCTATCTGAGTACAGACTTATGCCCCCTCCCCCCCCCCCCACCCCCGCCAAAAAAAAATGCTTTGAGACAATTTATTTATATTCGTAAGTAAACTGGCCATAAAAAGGAGTCGCAGAATATAGCAAAAGGGTATTGTTGAAGGACAAGTGGATTGGAAGAGTGTAAGAGGAAAGCAACGTTAGAAGCTGGTGGACGGCATCAAGAGATTCATTCATTCAGTAGCATGTCCTTTGCAGAACCTCGCTCCCATAACAACCTTCCGGAAAACCTCTCGATCATAAGCAAGATGTCCCGCGTCTGATACACCCATCTGGAGATCATCCGCCACATCCTGCACCCATCTTCTCTTTGGCCGTCCTCTTCCTCTCTTCCCAGGCATATACCCTTCCATTATTGTTCTCTCCAAACTTTCGTGACGTTTCAAGTGACCAAAATATTTCAATTTTCTTTGTTTTATCGTCTTTAATAGCCAACCTTCTTCAATATTCAACTCTTGAAGTATGGATGCATTTGTTCTTTTCTTTACCCAAGATATTCTTAGAACTCGTCTATAACATTTATATTCAAAGGCGTTTATGCGCTGTTCAACTTGTTTAGTAAGTGTCCATGTCTCACAGGCGTATGTTGCAATGGGAAAGATGCATGCTCTTAAAAATATAATTTTTGTAGTTCTGAATGTCCCACTCCATAATTTATTCAGCTGTTGTAGTCTTTGAAGAGCAATTGATAGTCGCCGTTTAATTTCTTTCGTCGTGTCACCGGTGTTGGTAATCAATGATCCAAGATATTCAAAATTTTCCACCACCTCCAATTTTTCCCCATTAATGTATATTTCTTTCTCCATAGTAGTTTTATCTGTATGCATTATCTTTGTTTTTGCTATGTTAAGATATAAGTTGTGATTTTCACTATTCAATTGGGTTGAAGCTATTAGGTTTTCTATGCCATTCTGTGTTGTGGATAGTAATACTGTATCATCAGCATATTGAATCTCTGGTATGTCATGACCACCGATATTTAGGGCGTCATATAGCTCCCTGTTTATATCATCTCTTACATTTCTCATTATATTTTCGGCGTACAGGTTAAACAAATAGGGTGACAGCACGCAGCCCTGACGGACTCCTTGTTTGATGTCAAACCAATCTGATGCCTCGCCATCTATTCTAACTGCTGCTTGTTGGTCTAGATAGAGAATTTTTATGAGTTGTACTACATGTGATGGAAAGCCCATATTTCTCATTATTTCCCAAAGTTTCTGATGTTGTACACAGTCAAATGCCTTTGAATAATCCACAAAACATGAGAATAGGTTTACATTAAATTCTCTGCACTTCTCTATTATTAATCGCATGTTAAGTATGTGATCTCTTGTTCCTCTTCCTTGTCTAAATCCAGCTTGAACTCCGTTAATCTCTTCTTCCATTTTATTTTATTTATTTTAAGTCTTCTCATTATGACTTTTAGTAGAATTTTACTTGCATGACTGATCAGGGCAACAGTTCTATAGTTGGTGCATAATTTCAGGTTGCCCTTTTTTGGTATTGGAATGAAGATAGTTCTCTTCCAATCTTTTGGCCATATACCATATTTCCAAATCTTTGTACATAATGCATGATATATGTGTATGCTTTCTTATCCTCCCGCTTTAATTAGTTCAGCTGGTATATCATCACATCCAGGTGATTTACCATTCTTCAAGTTCTTTATAGCCCAAGCAATTTCATCTAATGAGGGTTCAGGTTCTGTCTCTGCTGTCATTGGCTCATGTATCTCATTCATATCCTCACTGTCACTCATATCATACATTCCATTCAAGAGATCACTGGATAAATCCTGTGTGAGTGCACGATAAAGACGCAGGACAAGTAATATTAGAAAGTCTCTACAATCGAGCTTAACTAAGGAGATAGCACTTGGAGATGATTTATAACATGTTTTCCATGAGGTAGGTTCATTTAGCTGTTAGTATAGTTACTTAAGTGTATATAGTTGACATAAGAACAGTTTCTTACGCTGGATAACTCGATTTCTAAATTTACCACGTCCCTGGCGTCCTGCTCAGCCTCCACCCTGCTTGCATTCAGGGCAACAGCGGTCTCGGCCAGGAATCTCTCGTATGCCAGGATAACTGAATAATTTCTTGGTTGCATGAAGTAGGTCTGATGCAATCCTAAAGACGGTTGCGTAAGCTGAAAGAGATTACACAGGCACAGGTTTAGAATGCGATTGTGAGACATGGTATCATACTGGATGAAGGAATATCTCAAATATACCTCTTAATGACACCCTCCCAAGCACAGCAGCTCACACGCTTGTCTGTCTGTCTGTCTGTCTGTCTGTCTGTCTCTCTGTCTGTCTGTCTGTCTGCTTGTCTGTCTGCCTGTCGGTCTGTCTGTCTGCCTGCCTGCTTGTTTCTTTGCCTGCCTGTCTGTATGTCGGCATCCCTGTCTGCATGCTGCGTGCCAGTATTTCTGTCTGTCAGTTAGAATGCCTGCGTGTATGTCTGCCTGCCTGCCTGCCTGCCTGTCAGTCTGTCTGTCTGTTTGTCTGTCGGTCGGTCGGTCGGTCGGTCTGTCTGTCTGTCTGTCTGTCTGTCTGTCTGTATACCTGCCTGTCTGCCTGCCTGCCTACCTGTTTGCCTGTTGGTCATGTTCGAATGCCTTTCGACGCGGCTTTTAATTAAATAGATCTTGGCTCCCAGCTCGTCACAGTCTACAATTAACACCAGAAAATATCCATGAAAGTAATGGCGGCCGGCCAGGTATTGAACATACCACCACTGGAAGGTCGGGTAATCTCTAAACAAAATGACAAGCCCTGTATACTAAAATGCCTCTAACCGTAGAATAGAGTCCCTGTGTTACGCCTGCTAGTGGTAGAGGACATGAGACGTCCAAGCGTTCGATAAACAATTCAGAGAACGGAGTGTGCATTGACGTCAGTGCGACACTCTAAATCTGTGCACAACAAAGCACTATGTGTCCTGGCAGCCCGGCATTCTCTTCTTCTATTCTTCTCCTGCTGCCGCGTGTCCCCCAATTGGGGCATAGACTATCACGCAAACCACTACAGACCCTTCTGTTATTTGCTATCTCCTGTAGCTCCCTCCCTGGCCTCCCAACATGTTCCATCTCTGTCTGTTATTCTCTTCTGCATGTGTTTTGCATCTCCCATTATTTCGTTGTGCTTTGTGAGTTCGCAGATAAGAGAATGTCTAGTTATATTGTCCTCAGGTGTTCTCAGTGTGTGGCCACTAGTAGAGTAGGGTAAGTTGATACTGGTTATCTGGGTAGAGGCGGCGGATAACGCGAGGCGACCGAGGCGTGAAATTGTTTGAACCGGGAATTTGTTTTCTTTTTTGGTTGAAAAAAATCTGAAAGTTCGGAAAAAAAACATTGTTGGTGGGTTGAAAAACAAAATCTGGAAGATGGGAAATATATATATATATATATATATATATATATATATATATATATATATATATATATATATATATATATATATATATATATATATATTTGGGTGGGTGGCAAACAATGTAAAAATTGTTTGAAGTTTCGGCAAATGAGTATAAGAAATGGTCAAGAATTACTTGTAGGTTGGTGACGTGATTCGAACCTGTGTTACAACTATTATCCTAGGGTGGCGGGTCCCTAACGTATGTCATCGGTGGAGTATACAAAAGTCATTAAGTAGGCGGACGGTGGCGTGGGGAAGTAATTGATCGGTCGCACAGAGTCCGGCGCCGTGTACAAAAAAGCAACACAGACAGACAAACACACACAAACACATAAAAACCACACAGACACACAAAGACACGCATAAACAAACACACACACACGAACACACAAACGCATAAACAAACACACAGACACACAAAGACACGTATAACCAGACAAACAGACACACACACACACACGCATAAACAAACAAACGCATAAACAAACACACACAAAAACATATAAACAAACACACGAACAGACAAACAAACACACAGACACATGCATCTACACTCAAAAGAAAGATACACAATGGAACAAAGACACAAACATGTGTACATACAGACATGAACAGTGGCAAATACACACAAACACACATATAGACATGAACGAAGACAAACACTGATATGTAAGTTTTAGTTATGTATTTATTCAACTGTTGCTTGCAACGAAGTATAGAAATTACGCCAGCCACCTTGATGTCGCAGTATCCAAGGATGTAGTTTATCAGTCATAAACGTGCATAAAGATGTAGCGAAGCGAACCTCCAGGTCTTGCGCATTTACATCTGTATTGTAAGAATTATCAACCAGATGCTTACCCAGACGCATACCAAGTGTAAACACCACCATTATTCTCCCATAGTTGACGACGTTATCGTCAAATACTTCTTCAGCAATTGAAACAAAGACTGGATCACGTGTTCGGGCTTGATACAGCCTTCTAGTCTCGTGAATAACATATGTTGTTGTTTGGCTTTTTGACATACTAAGCGACTTAACCTCGAGTTATTGGTCTTTGTGGACTTGTAGGAACTAATAATAGTCAACGCCATATTCACCAACTTTTTTCAAGTCGATCGTTGCTGGTGTTATTATTATGCTATAGCTAGCAGAGAACCACTGGCGTGCAACTGGTGGTCAAATAGTCTAATACAATCACCCGACGCTTTATAAACATCAGCGCGACAAGGTAGATGGTTATTATTACTCATGGATCCTAGGTGGGAACATCCTTTTATGGCATTGATTGCGTGCTAAACAGAGTGGTAAAACAGTCTTTGTCCAGCTGTTCTTGGCCCATCTCCCCGCATGGTAGACCCCATTTGAGAGGAAGTTATATGGTGCTACGGGGAATGGCAACCCATTACGAAACTATGAAGGGTGTTCAATTTAACGAAGGTCTGTCGGATATGGAAAAATGGACAGGTTATAGACATCGGTTTTGGGTCATGGATGATCTAATGTCTGAGACAGATGACAGAGCTACTAAGTTGTTTACTAAAGACAGTCATCATCGCAACCTTAGTGTTATGTACATAATGCAGAACCTATTTTGTAAGGATAAAGACCAATGAGCCATCAGTTTGAATTCGCATTAGCTAGGGGTGTTTAAGAACCCACGAGACGGGTCTCAGATTACTAATCTGACCAAACAGATGTACCCAGGCCGAGTGTCGTATGTCCAAGAGAGTTTTAAGGACACGACAACGACTCCACACGGGTATTTGTTTTTTGACATTCGATAGGAAACATTGGATCAGCTGCGCTTACTAAGCCATATATTTCCTGATCAGCATCAAGTCGTCTACGCCCCTAAATAATATGTCTAACCGACTTAAACGTAATGAGTGTATTATGCTACGCTTCTTGGGTCAAACACACCCAGCCACCGTGTAGGTCGTAATGAAAACAGCTTCCCCAGATCTCGTCCAATCAATTTGCGAATGCTGTCACAACGTTTTAAAAGGTAATGTTCCCCTGACACCAGCTCAGAAGATGCGTCTGCAGCGGTACAAAGACAATCTGAGAGCACTCACGCATAAGAAATTGTCACTCAAGAAACTGAAACAGATCCTGCAACAAGGTTGTTTCATATTCGCCTTACTAGGTCCCATTCTAAATGTGTTGAAAGACATTGTGGGTTTGTAAGGGCCAATAAAATGATCTTGATCGATCCCCGGTTGTTAGAATAACCATATGTACCACCAGACACACTAAATGATAGCCTACATGACTTGGATCATCAAATGCAACAAGTCCTGGAAACATAAGATCTACCACCTCGTGACAAGGCCAGAGTGTATCAGCAAACACTAAAGCGGTATTTGAATCGACTCGAAAGGTACAGAAACAAGCCTCTAGGTATAATGGATATCAAGGAACAACCACCACTACAAACACCCGAAGTCAGCAGTGTACCGGCACCGGTAGACGAGACACCTCCGACTAAGCCACAAGTAACCGAGACTCCAGTAATCTACTCCAAAACGCGAGTAGTATAGACACCTCAACCGTATAGTCTCAGGGGAAAAAAAGAAGAAGAGTAAGATACATACCCCCAAGTGGGAAAATGGCCGCGCAAATAAGAAAGTATTACTATGACACTAACAAAACTATGACCCTACGGTGGAGCCGCCGCTTTACAACGTCAAATTCAGCTGAATGCTAAAACAATTCAGAAATGGTTACGTCATCAGGATACCTACACGTTGCATAAACCGATCAGTCGCCACTTCCAGAGACGCCAAACCATAACCGGCGGTATAAATCAACACTTTCAAGCCGACATGATAGATATGCGACTACTACAAAGATTCAACGATGGGATGTCATATCTAGTGACTTGCATCGATATGTTTAGTAAATATGCTTGGGCCATCCCGATCCAGAAGAAAACGGGGAAAGCTCTGGTGGTCGCTGTGAGTAAAATCTTTGCTGATAGCCAACCGATAAATTTTAGAACCGACAAAGGTTTGGAATTCGTCAATCGGACCTTCTTAAAATATCTGAAAGATCGAGGTTTGCATTTCATTACCATCGAGATTGAAGACGTAAAGGCGGCGATAGTGGAAAGATTCAACCTTATAATCCACACTGTGTGGCGTGTGTGATCATGTCTGTGCACAACATTGTGTCTAATGTACTGCCAGTCATCTCTGATTCTCATGTTTCTCCATGCCATAATATCAAACTGTCCAGTATCTTCTCTATTGGTCCTCTCCCTGCCTCACGTTCTCTCCACCTTTGACTTTATGTCGACATACTGTGACAAGACCCCGGGGCTTGGACGGGTTTGCCACTATAGATAATATCCCCAGCCTTTGCTCCGACCACCTCAATAGAACTCTACACCTACCAGGCCCCACACAAGCCGGGACAGCTGAAACTCCCCCTCCCCCACCTAGGGTTTCCCACCCACAGGGGGCTCGGACACAACACCAATCATATCAATACACAAAGTCATAGCTAACACAAGAAAATTTAATTTATAACTACGTCAACTGCAACACAGACAAGGATGGCTGAAAGTCGGACTAGAAGACACTTTTTACAAGAGAAGATCTACAGTTGATTCTTCTTCATCATGGAGACTGTGACTATAGTTCGTGCGGTTGTCCTGTCGTGGTTACGACTCACCTAGGAACTTCCAGTGGACAGGATCTCCAAGGTCTGCCTCCTTTCCACGGTTATCTCTTCCCACTGTAAGCAATACCTCGGGCTGGTCAAGCGTAGTACCACTGCCTGACAGACACTGCACCGGTGATCATGGGTCCTCCCTCGATGTCGTCTTATCTCACCCGTCACTCTCTATTGATGAAGTCTGGGCCGACCCTAGAATACTAGCTGCCTCCCAACTGCAGAAAAGTACATGTAGCACCGTACCCTAATGTACAAGAGCCTGGTTGCTCTCTATCTCGTAAGCGACAGACACACGGTTAAGTCACCTATCACATGAGCGTTCGCTCCACAGTAACACAATGTCTCTTCTAAAGTCTAACAGGTGAATACAACACTTTACCTATTCACCTGTTCCTAGGAATATACTATCTTCACATAAGCACAAGTCACTACCCCGTTCAATGGATATTCCTCACTTCACAATATACAATGTCTATGTTCAACACCTAGGAATGGGTAGATCCCTACCCTATCAAGTATGTCACTCCGGTGGTCACACCAACAAGTAAATCAATGTTTTCGGTCACTGGACCAAGTTTAGGCTTCAATAAAGTTAACCATTGTAGAATCACACCACATAAGCATGTCAATATACAAGGTGTCCCATGACGACCCAGCCGGGCCGGAAGCATAACAAACAGGCCATGGTGACTGGTAACAGAGATCACTCATATCAACTTTGAAATTCCGTGCCTTGAAATTACCAAGGTCCTCACTGAGTTCGAATTACACCAGTGCTTCACTGGCCAGAATCAATAGACGTTTCAGTCGTGGACCCTACCTGGATCTGAAGACAATCGTCGGACTCTGTGCGGCGGTCTCAGCATAGACCTACCACCTTATTCTTTACTCAGACCTTTCAAACGTTGATTTCGGCAGATTCCGATGACCGCTCCCAGTAATGCCTTAACCATCATCTTGATCGGCACTGGAACGAGCAGGTCCCTTTGAGCTCATGGTTAAACTCAGGAATCTCCTTAGGATATATCTATAACAGATCCTGAAACACGGAGAGGTTGGTGTGAGTACTCAACTACAACAAGGACTATACTGCATCTCCACCATTACACATGCCTCTCAGTTATACATAATACAATATGCATATATGTATGAGATCATCACATTCTAGATCCACTCTTAACTATAATGTATCGGCATGAGGCTGTAACAGAAAGCGATAGTACACAAGTGCATAGTCAAGTAACTCGTCTGGGCCACCGATAGCCCCCTAGCACCAGAGTCGACTGTATGACTCTGTCAAAGCATCCTTCGCCTGGTGCTAGTCCACTCCTGTTTCATCTTCAACTATAAATCAACAAATACCCCTACTTCCCTTTCAGTGTAGGGATTACTTTATCTAGGAGGTGCCCAGCCGGACATATCCTCCTTCCATACATACTCACCAATTAATCAATCCCTTCACCCATGGATCGATCAACTACACCGTAATAACTATATGACCATAATAAATTATACTCCTTATAATTCATTACTATAGTGTTAACTAAGGATAACTAATGAATTGTTAAACTTAAATAATAAACTCATAACACAGCCATAGTTTCAGTCCTGGGATCCCTGTCCCAGAACATGTGTTGCCTTTTATTAACCGACCTTCATTCAGGTCGGTCATATCTGTGCCGGTCGAGCACAGCTTTGGTGGCCATCCACCAATACACTTTCCCACAGCTACTGTGGGCCCAGTGCATCATGTCCCGTGACGAATTAGGTCACATCATCCACTTTAGCCCCCCTCTCCTCAACCTCCAGCTCCTCCATTTTTGGGGACCATTACCCCCAACATACTACTACTACTTCTGTGTAGTAACTCAATTACTCCTTGAACCTAGTCAGGTTTCTGGAAGAGTAGAATAATAGAGACAGACCAGAGTCGTTTCACATTTCGCATCTACCTAGACGCAAGGACTCGATTACAGAGCGCCGCATCGCTCTCCGTCGGGTATGTTCAACCATCGCTTACGCACGATCGCTTTGGGTAGGATCGGCAACCTAACGGATCGGGTGGACAGGCCTACTAACCAGTCGGTTGGCTAGACATACGCCAGATTGAACACGCATGGTCACTCTAGCGGATGGACATGTAAACAAGCAGTGACAATAGGTATCATAAATACTTCCTATCAACGGCTATCCACTAAATATAACACAATTCTGCCTACTTGGAATAACACTGGTATCATCACACAGCAAGTACTTACCTGCCTATCCTTCCAATGAAATGACACCTTGGTTCCCAGAATAATCACCACCACTGATCTAACACCTAAGTTACAATCATAATCTAGCGAAGCAAATTACACATCCATAATAATAACAAGTCCTAACTTATCATTATTAACTGCGTCTAGCATCTCTATGTAATGACTGACAAACATCCTGCCCTGAGTGTGTAATCACTCCACTACACAAGTAACATTTCCTACACACTTGGTACACTACCTGAATCTTCCTGGCACAAAGCAGTGATAATAACATTCATATCACTAATAATGCAAATCATTTGTAAACTAACAGTTAATCATCCTATCACATCTACAAACAGGAGATTTACACCATTATCAGAAAGAACACACGTTCAGGTCTGTTGGATATACACACTCCCAGCTGTTGGCGGCTTCTTCACGCGTCTGTCAAACACATTACCTAGCCAATCGATAATAGCTAATTAAAAATGCAGACAGTCGACTGCAAAGTTACATGCTTCGCGGAGATTATCTCGGTCGGCAATTCATTATCTCGGAACTGTAGGCGCGATATATATCTGGACAACAGTTAACCAATAGCTAAAGTATTCAACATACCTGTGATTCAGAATCACAATCTTTCACTGCCGATGTCCGCATGGTGGCGATTATCGACATCTTCTAGCAGTGACTTTCTGTGGTCAGCATTCGACGATGTCCGACGTGCGACTGATCTTGCCCAACTAAGTGCGTCTTCACAATGCCTCCACGGGCCGAGTGAATTCCATGAGCCAAGGAGAAATCCTGTGTCACGGGTAATTCCACAACCCCGTGTTCCATGAGGCAATTGTGGGTCCGGCGTGATCCCAAACCACGTACGCACTTCACTGGGGACATTCTAGATATTTCTAGAAGTAACCAGAATAGTGACGTCACGCACTACTTTCGACGGGGAAATCCCCTATTTCTCAATACCAAATGAAGGGAGACCAACCCGTCGCCATCCCTTCAAAGGGATATAATACAGAGAACAGACTGTATAAGTCCGTTTCGTCACACATACTCCGGCTTTCCCCTTCTCCTTACATGCCAAATGAATGTGGACTGTCTTATTCTGATTCTAGTAACTAGTTTTTTGTGTGAATTAATATCTTTCATATCTCAGTTACTCTTTCTTTCAGGATATCTTAGTTACTCTTTCTTTCCGTCCACGAATTCTTCTACATAACCAAACCTCCGCAGCTTCCACATTATTTCTTACCTGTTCATGATTCGCTTTCGCACATCAGGATTGGCACAATATAGTCCTTAAAAACTACTTTACTCACTTCGATTGCCTTTATGTTTATTGACTCCATATTCAGTTCTGTCAGGAAAAGACTTATTCTTCAAAACCGTGTGAATTCCCCATCGAGCTAACTCAACTTCTTCATTACTAATCAGTCTGTTATCTATTTAATATAGACCTCGGGTTCCATGCATAATGTCCTCCTTGCTTTAAAGTTTGGTTTGCATCAGCTGAACCACGGTAGAAAATTGTCAACTGTGCAACTTATTGCTGTCTATTGATTCGATGAAACAGCTTTATCTTCGTGCCAGGGCATGCGGGAGTACAAAGAAATTAGCAGGCTGACAAGCTCGCAGGTGAGGCTACTGTGGAGGGCGGACGCGCCATGGACCAGGCTGACATTCTGAATGCTCTTCGAGAAGTAAGACTTTTGCGAGAACCAAGTGATGACTGTGTATCTACAACCATGGTCAGACAGCAAATGAAACGAGGTGTAGCCAAACAAGAACACTACGCAGGAAGCCAAAGAAGATTGATAAACCAACACAGAACTGGAGTCGTGAGCCGCTACACCCTGCGGAATTTGCTGAGGAGGGGATCCGAGTACTTATGGACTGAATGGTTCGATGTGCAATGCGGATGATCTGTCGACTAACTAACTAACTAACTAACTAACTAACTAACTAACAAACTAACTAACTAACTAACTAACTATCTTTATCTTCAAATGGTCATACATTATTACGTCTCCTTAGTTAGTTAAGTTAGTTAATCAACAGATCATCCTCATTGAAAAAATTACCTTTTAGCATAAGAGTGCTCTGATCCATTTCTCAGTATATCCCTTAGCGTGTAGCGACTGATGGCACCATTTCTATGTTGGCTGACTATTCTTCTTTGGCTCCCGCGTTGCGCTCTTGTTTAGCTTCTCTTTTGACTTGATGTTCTAGCAAGTTATGTAAAGTTCCTGAGTCACATAGTTTATCCAGAGTCGCATCCATCACTTAAGTCACGTACTCATCATATCTCCCTAAGAGTGTTCAGGATGTTATCCTAGTCCATAGCGCGAGTCCACAGTGGACAAGCCCGCAAAATTGTTTCCTCGTTCGCGTCCTCTTATGCCAATATGCGGGGACATGCTGATTCAATGCCCATTTCAAAACTTATGACAGAACAGACCCTTTGCTTGATTGCATGAATAGCTGTTTTTCTTCGCGTCTTACTTAAAACTGCACGACTTTACATATAAACTGACCTCTATAACATGTTTGCTGGCATTAGTCTTGTCGACTGAAACAGTGACACCAAATATTGGAGATACAAAGGCTCTTTGGTAGCGCGCTATGACCTCGTTAAGATCAAAGCCGGCTTCACTCCAGCGCGGGTTAAGTGTCGGCCAGTCATCAACAAATGCCCGGTCGTTAAGATATGGAGTCAGTCCCACAACTTCAATTTGAGCTAGCGATGGAAAGTAAAATAACAGCACCTACATATGCCAGTGTGAGTTAAACGTGTACGCTTGTTTAAAAGACCTCATACACGCACTTCAACACTACATAAAAGTGCTTACTCTTCTTCTTTTGTCCTACTGCTTTTGCTGGACAGATTATTTGATAGGAGCTACAGATAACGTTTTTTAGGTTTGCTCTCCGCCTAAGTTCATGGATCTCTGAGGCGAGCATTATTACCTCGGGATAACCACAAGATCGCCTGTGAGTAACAGAGTAGCCCCTGCGAAAGAGGATGCTGGCGGGAGAAGAATATTAGTAAGAACTGAAAAATGGGAAATGCGCGTATTTGCTTCTTTGGGCACTAAAGTGCACCAATGAGCAATTACTTAGAGAAATTTGGGGGGATGATGAATGGTTAACTGGTTAACATCTGGATTAACAAATGGATACTGGTTAACATCGAGAAGAAGCAGTCTAAATTCATATATTATTATGTCAATTGAAAGAGGTTTTAATGACGTGAGGATGCCCATTAATGCCCATTGTTGGTCATGATCATACTGTTTGTTTTTGAGCATTAAATAAATGATGGAAACGTCCGAGGTGGAAGTTGTTAAGTTCCTCCAGTGTTGAATTCGCAGTAAGTTTGCAGAGTTATGGATCACCTGAAAGTCAAACATCACACACACAACGCAGAAGACATCCTTATCGTAAATGAAGCACGGTGCAACCACTATTGCTGTTAAACGGACATAACGTCAATGAGATGGAGTCGAAACGTGAAACGTCGAGGTGACCCTGGAATGAGCTACCATGGGCCAACTGGTGGAATGCATGCCGTGCGTGTGTCAGCACTGTTGCATGTGCTATTCCATGTATGCACAATAAATATTATACGCATTCAAGCACCAGGGATTGGAAAGATACTGACAATTATAGTTGATGTTCTTGCGTGAAGATAGACAGGATGCAAATAAAGCAAGAGTTGCCTAAGACAGTAAACAAAATGGCTGACTGGTGTACAGAGATGGATCGTGTCACATATTGTGTCGCCTTAGTTCCAATCCACAGCGAATCGTCAACACACGCGAATGTGAGACGGAAGAATGAAAGGCTCTACCTCTTATCTTATATGTCCGTGGCGTGAAGGCAGATTGTGTGTGTAACTGTTTAGCATCAATGACTGGTCCAGAATTTATACTGCCGTGATTATTCGAACGCATTTTGACGTGATCGAACATGTATCTAGCACTCTGACCGAATCACAGTCAAGCTAACAGCCCAGCCCCAGCACTCAAGTGAACGAATAAAGAAGAAGATTGGTGTTAGAATGAGAGAATGAGTGCATTGTGTCATCTCATCTTTCTTTTACTCTGTATATATATATATATATATATATATATATATATATATATATATATATATATATATATATATATGTGTGTGTGTGTGTGTGTGTGTGTGTGTGTGTGTGTTAATGAATGAGAGGCAGTGTAAATCCTCATAAGGAATGTTCACATGGACCTCCACATTCATACCAATTATATGTTAATTATATTAACTTTGGATTGAAAATATTTAATGTATGTTTCTTAACATTATTACTTGGATTCAACATGTGGAATGTAGTTTTATTAAAGCATCACCCTGTTTGACAGAGTAAGTAAAGGAGAAACATATAGTATGCTTCCATGCATAAGCACTTCTAAACTGTCAAGGGGATTATCACCCCAGTGTCAGAAGAAGTAAGTAAAGGCAATGACAGAATAGGTGAGAAGGTATAAACAGGAAAGTAACCAGGCAGACTAAAACAATTGAGGCAGCACTGATTGGTAACATGAGTTATTATGAAAATAAAACAATCATCCTGTTCTATTCCATTACTATTTAGGATCAGTTATGCTGGGTGCATTTTATCGTTAACTCTCCATCATTCCTCTCCTCGCCTTGTCATTCCCTGTGTCTGTGTCATCTGTGAGAACATCAGTCAACAGATCATTATGTACAAGGGCAGGATAAGAGGGCCTGCCAACTACAATTGCTGATGTCTAAGGCAAGTACAAATAAGAGACACTGTAGCTCTAACTTGTAGGTACTTCCTGAATCTGCTACCTTCTGGAACTTCTGTCTGTAGCACTTTTCATTCTTGTCAACTGGAGAATTATCATCCATTGACTAGATATAAATAGGTTCACCATGTTTATTCACCTCAGGTGAGGATGGCGGTGTTCGCAGATTGTCATTATCCAGAGTTGCAGATCATTGCCCAATAATGTACAATGGATCTGTAAACCAAGAGCAGATCTGTAATAAAGAGGTGCAAAAGGGATCTGTGAAACATTTCTAAGATCACTAGGATCATTTTATACCTCACTGCAGATTACTTACACATATGGCAGAAGTCTTGGCAACATTTCATCATTGCTATACTTTGATTCCACTCAGTGAAACTTTATCAATATGAGAACAATCAAGGACTTTGATGGACAGAGAGTAGTCATGAACTCCTCTGATTCTTATAGTTGTGTAGAGACTGTTTAGGCAAAGTGTTGTACTAATTCTTGGGAAATTTTCCAGTACCATCTTGTGTATTACAGAAACAATAGTAGGAAAATTAGTGGAAAGGCATAGTGGCCAAAAGACTTAAATCATCAGTGAATTTAATGAGAGTTCTTAATTCTATATTTGAATGATGAACATTATCTCTATTGTCTTGATGTATTTCATATATGTCATAAATGCTTTAATGGCTTATTTCCACAGCTTTTTTAGGTTAATAAACAAAATTAACTTTTCCTGCATTCTTCTGTCCAGTACATTGTGGTGTGACATAACATTTTATTATTTATGTGTTTAGTTAATGAAACTACATCACATAATTGTAGAATCTGAGGCTTCAGGTGGCTAGGTAAACACGAATAGACAGCTAAATTCTGTACTATTGTAATCTCCCAAGTTCCAGGTTACTCAGAAAAGGGAATTTTAAATCTTATAAATTTCCTGTGACCATTTCACCTAAAAGGGAAAATGATCATAGGTGGGGGACTCTCGAGCTAAATAAGTTTCTCTTTTCGGGAAGGAAGATTTTGGAGGGAAGAAATTAACATTCATGGGAAACCCCTAGATTTCCAGAGCTATTATGGGACACTTTGGCTTTCAGGGACCCATCCTCTCCAAATGAAATTAGTCCCATCCTCATAACATTACTTCATTGTGGGGTAGGTCGAGGTGGGTACTGCTTCTAACTTCCCAACATGTCACATATAGTGTTCATTAAAACAGATAGGGCATATGTGTTATGGTGCTCTCTGGGCAATAGGATTGCTAAGAACGACAGTCTCACAATAAATGACAGACATGGTAACAGAGAGTGTAAACTGAAATACCTGGGAATAACCTTCCCCTGTCATTCGGGGCTAATGTGGAAGAAGCTATTATGAGATCTAAGGTGGAAACCGGTGCGCTGAAGATAATGGTAGCAATGGACGTGGAGCAAAGAATGTTGTGCAACTCTATCAACGTCTCATTCTCTCAGTAACTGAGTAAGGATGGGGACTGCTCACAGCGTTAAAGACTCAGCTTGTGAAATAAGAGCGCATACAGAATGAAGTTATGCTGGTGTTACTGGGGCGAGAAATAAATGACTGGATGGCTTGGTCACGTGGCATGGTCGAGACAGGAACACTGATTTGATACACGACTTTGGTGATCGAGAGTGAGGTGGCGAAACATGACCGCCAACACTTATCGGCGTGGTACATGATGGATGTGCGGATGAACGCAGACGATGACAAAATAGACAGAGAAATCGAAATAACATGTCACAAAGCAAGGACGCTTACATATTAACTATCATTCATACTGAAACCCCCAATTATACCTATATCCGCGAAAAGACAGATAATAAATTGCAGTCACACCAACTCAATGCTATCAATTACAACTGTCAAGCTTGGACATTATCCAAATCACACTTACGATAAGTCAACACCGGCGAGATGAGATGCTTGAGAATAGCTGCCAACTTAACTAAAGGAGATCGAATAAGAAATTATGTCATCGGAGAGACAATGGTATCCAACACCTTGTGCTACATATATTGAAATGGACCCGCCATCTCGGTAGAATGTAAATCGATCAACTACCAGCACTGGCTCAACAGCAAAGACGATCAACAGGAGTTCGAGCATGACGTCCGAGAAATAAATGGATTGACGTCATCAAAGTCAGTGTACATTCTCACGGAATAAAACTAACTAGTGCCACACATCGGGGGTGGAAGGTTAACTATTTCTCTCCCATGATGCTAGACGACACAACTGGAAGATAGTGGTGATAAAGGTTGTTAGAATCATGTTATGAAAAGGAAATATATCAAGTTTTATCAGAATCAAGCCAACCAATAGGAATAGAGGCTCTTCTAGAAGGGTCATATCTCATTTGTGGAGAAAGCCTCAGAAGATCCAGATCGCAAGTTGTCTTCATTTCATATAGAGAAATATCTAGAAGTGGCACATGGAATGTTAGAACCATATAACTAGAATAGCCTTAGACTCGAACCCACGGGGGCAATGGAAACATAGTAAGCACGTGGAAGAGAAGTAGAAGCAGAAATGATCAATACGGGAAGGATATTGACAAAGATGCATACACACACACACACACACACACACACACACACACACACACACACACACGATTCGGCGTCAAACTAATCTGCGAACTAGGGTATGCCTACCCAGTATGTGAAGACAAGATTCGGCAGACTTCGCGGAAGATATCATTGATGATTCAACGGACAAGACAGCGTTTACCTGCAACGCGTTGTGGAACTTAATGAGTACGGCCTTGGCATATAGAGCGCCCTGGTCACCCACTGCACAATTATTCGTCTCCAGTCGTCTTGACTTGTCTTGCCACTGGATTCAGATGGACTCAGGCGAGAGATTGTTGTCGAAGAATTAAACAATATCATCCGACAATTTATCGAGCAAGTAATTCAGCCCTGCACACAGGCGGCTCAGACCATATGATCGTCTTCTACTGACCGGAGCAGCAGTAGGATTCAGCATCCCCCCCCCCCCCAAGAACGACTGAGCAGCCCTCTATAGGAAAGCACTGCTCACCTCCTTATCACGTGGAAGGGGCTAGGGAAAGGTGCCCTAAACATTGTCTGCTCCATCATTGCTAGCTGCGGTTGGTGGGTACCCAATACTGCAGTCGACAAACAAAGTAAAAACAAGTAAAACAATAAAAGCAAACCATATCCCCTTAACGATCGGAACTTGGAATGTACGCATCCTACTAAACAGAGACGGCGAGTCGGACCCAGAGAGACGAACAGCACTGATTGGGAGAGAGCTGGGCAGGTACAACATCGACATTGCGCCTTGAGCGAGACACGACTTGCAGAAGAAAGCCGCATCTGTGAAGTAGGTGCTGGCTACACATTCTTCTGGAGTGGAAAGAAACATGAGAAAAAATGCCAATCCGGTGTGGGATTTGTTATTAAGTCGGCGCTGGTTGGCAAACTAGCTGGATTTCCGATGGCAATAAACGACAGGCTTATGGCCATTAAGTTAACTCTGATGGACGGAAGGAAGCATACAATAACCGTGAACGTATACTCACCAACCAATAAAGATGAAGTCAATAACAAGTTCTATGAGGACCTACAGTTCTATGAGGACCTACACAATGTCTTAATATATTGATTTATTTTGTTGTTTCGGGATTTGAGATTTAAATATTGAGCACATCCCACTACAGGCAACGCTGATCTTATTCTGGTATGAACCTCGTCAATGTGGAAGCACTAGACTCGAGTTTCGCACTCGTTTGAGCTCTTTCTGAGCGTCCGGCTCATATAACCCCTTAAATTACCAGAGCGGCTCGCACCGCTGCCGGTTCAGGCACACTTGCGTGACTCACGAGACTATACTGGGTTACATCAAAACATGATGCCTTCAACAACATCTGGAGAGTCGTGCAGCAGAAACTCGGCACATGCGAGACTCTTGGCTGAGCAGCAAAGCTGATGAGTTTCAAGTCTTAGCTAACAGACATGGTATGAACAACTTCGGCGACTCACTGAAAGCGGTTTATGGTCCTACATCACCAGGAAAAGTTCCCCTCATTAATGCAAAGGGCGAACATTCGTCCCTGAAAAGAAAGACATTCTCCGACGCTGGGCAAATCTTTTTTAACAACATCTTAACTGCAACCTTCTCCATTGATCAACTGCCTTCCTCAAGTCCTCACTAATAACACTTTTGCTGACTTGCCTTTATTTCACAGTTCTTGCAGTTCTGTTTGCTTCACCAGTGACTACACTCATGTGTAATGGTGTAAGCCACCAATATCGGTCTTTGGCATCAGTTCCCCATGTGTCGTGATGAAAGCTTTTTAGTGAGATCTTCAGAGTGTTTTTAAAGCGTTTCCTCTGACCGCCTTTGGAGCGTTTACCACAATGCAGCTCACCGTAAAAAAAAATTCAAGTATGGAGTATGTGATCTGGCATACGAGTAAAGTGACCAGCCCAACGAATCTAATTCTTCGTTAGTAGAGAGAGAATACTGAGCATTGACACTCTTTCTAGGACTTCAGTGTCTGGGATCATGTCTTGCCATTTAATCTTGAATAGCTCCCAAAGGCAGGCTGTTTGGAAGTGGTTTAATTTCCTAGCATTTCGCTGGTAAACAGTCCAGGTTCCACAAGCATATGGCAGTGTGGATAATACAACTGCTTTGTATACTTTCAGCTTTGTTTGCAGGCTTATTCCATTTCTGTCCCACACATTCTTGTACAAAGTCTCAAAAGTCGAGAGGACCGACTTCATTGCCCCGGGTTTTATCCCATATGGCTCGGTCTCTTTCCGCAGGGCGATCTGCTGAAAGCGTCGCACAAAGCAATAACTCCTTAGCTCCAGCGACAACCCCCCCAGGAGTCTCCGAGAAAAATGCACTTGTGACCAGACACGGGAGTCTCCGTGGAGAAGTGGTCATGCCGTATGTCTCGGGCTCCGAAGGTTGTGGGTTCAATTCCGGGTCGCGTCCTTCGGTTCACAAATGAATTTTTCTCGGAGACTCCTAAGATTCGTCGCTGGAGCTACGGAGTTCGTGCTTTGTGAGACGCTTTCTGCGCTGCGGAAAGAGACTGAGCCATCTGAGATAAACACCCGGTGCAATGAAGTCGACCCTGTCGACGTTTAATCGACTTTAAGCGACATTCTTGTACAGTCTGCCAAAGGCCGCGCTGGCCTTGGAGATTCTTGCATACACTTCGTATCAATTGTGGCAGCTTGGGACACAGTGCTGCCAAGATAGGTGAATTTTCCGCAACACTTAGTCTATGACCATTCACTTTAATATTTAGTGCGGTGTGATTAATCCCTGCAGCTGGCTGGTACATAACTACAGTCTTCTCCAAGTTGATATTGAGCCCAAAGTTGGCACAGGCACATGAGGAATCTGAAACATAGTGTTGCATGTCTGCCTTCCAGTTGGCATATAGAGAGCAATCATCAGCAAACAGGAGCTCTCTAACGGTGTCGCTGGTAGTTTTGGATTTAGCTTTCAGCCTTCTGAGATTGAACAACTTTCCATCCATGCGGTAGTTGATGTCTATTCCAATGTCGTTGTTTTCGAAGGCATTCGTCAGCATAGATGAAAACATGAGGCTGAACAGTGTTGGTGCCAGGACACAGCCTTGCTTCACTCCATTGGTGGCAGGAACAGGCTTAGACAGCTCATCATTGTCCTGTAATATTTCCTGAGTACCATCATGAAATAACCGCACTATTTGGACAAACTTTTGTGGACATCCATATTTCACAATAATCGTCCAAAGTATTTCTCTACTGACTGTATCAAAAGCCGTGTTAAATTCAATGACAGTGGAGAACATTTCTGAGTTCTGCTCCCGACATTACTCTTGCAACTGCCTTGCAGCGAAAATCATGTCATCAGTTCCTCGTTTGATTCTGAAGCTACACTGACTCTCAGGAAGAAGACCTTGGTCGAGGTGGGTTGTGAGGCGATCGAGAAGAATTCTGGCGAGTATCTTCCCAGTAGTTGAGAGCAAAGCGATGCCTCGGTGGTTGCCACATGATTGGCGGTTTCTTTTACGTTTGTAAAGGTGGACTATTGACGCGTCCTTAAAATTTTGTGGCATGGTCTTGTTCACCCATGTGTTTATAAAGACATGGAAAAGCTGCTCTATTAGAACCGGTCTGCCTGCTTTGTATATCTCTGTCGGGATGGAGTCAGGAATAGGCGCCTTGCCACAGGAAAGTTGCTGTATGGCTTTACTTCCACTAGGGTTGGCAGGTCTGTAAGAGTATCATTAGTGGGGACTTGAGGAAGGCAGTTGATTACTTTATCATCGATGGAGGAAGTTGCATTTATGTGCTGCTAGAATCCTCTGCCCAGCTTTGCAGGATTTTTCTTATCGGTGACCAATTTTCTCCCATCTGCTCTAAGGAGGGGAACTATGCATGGTGATGTAGGACCATAGACCACTCTCAGTGAGTCGTAGAAGTTTTTCATATCATGTCTGTCAGCAAAGCCTTGAATCTCATCAGCTTTTTAGCTCAGCCAGGAGTCCCACACGTGCCGAAGTTTCTGCTGCATTACTCTCCGGACGTTATTGAAGGCATCATTTTTATGTTGACTTTGGGTCGTTCAAATATGCCTTGTGGAGAAGATGTTTCTCGACCAGCAATTGGTTGATGTCTTCGAAATTTTCATCAAGCCAGTCTTTATGTATCCGGGTGGCTGGACCCAGGATTTCCATAGCAGTGTTGTAAATTTTGTCCTTTAGGTCTCTCCACTCTGTGTCCGCGTCTTGTTTAGCTCCGGCACTGGGCTTGAGGCGGTAATTCAGAATATGTTCAAACGACAGCTGCGTTTATTTACTGTTTAGGCGGGTGACATTTGGTGTTTTTTTGCACTTTTACCCCTTGAGGACGCCTGACTACCCTTGTAGGCTTGAGTCTCATAAACTGTATTTTAATTCTGACTCCGTTCTCCGATTTCTCTCCCCAATTTTCTCCCAGTTTCCTTGATTTCTTCTATTCACACTCTCTTCGCTAGCTATTGAAGCTGAAATCGAACACAGAGCACGCATTACTTAACTCCGACGATGATTCTTATGTATCGATTCCATAGAAGTGTTTATTATACCGCATAAATTAATAATCACCCTGGTAAAGCCTGCCTGCTAGAGAAGAGTCCCAGAACGTCAAGCAGACGTCCCAGCCTCAGGTATTTCCCCCATACGCCAGACATCCCACTTTAACAGACATTTTTGCCATGGCCATCCCGTTCTTCGGTATATGAGATCACCTTGAACTGGATGGTTTGACAGAGTTGACCGTCTCTCTAACAGGCTGTTATCTTACAAATATCTTAACCATCACACGCCAGCTCTCTTTACAGAAAATGCAATAATAGTGTTGTCATATTAGAATGAACTAAGCACGGTGTATTTCACATATGTACTGGCTGTGATTAAGTATAGGTGGGTAAATTGATAGCACTAGAGCAAGAGGAAGGCTTATTGATGGAGACCACTACTCGGTCCTCCGATGTTACTATGACGACTGCTTAATTCCGTGGAAGAAACATACTCCTGGAATTTTTGTTAAAATCTGCTGACAATTAAATACTTAATTCCGTGGAACAAACATTATCTCGGCAATATCATGGGCCACGCCGATAAAGGTAGGCGGTCACGATTCGACTTCTCACACGATCGGCATGGCACATGATATTGCCGAGATAATGTTTGTTCCACGGAATTAAGTATTTCATTGTCAGTAGATTTTAACAAAAATTCCAGGAGTATGTTTCTTGAACGGAATTAAACATTTCGTTACCAATAGATTCTATTCCATGTTCCAGGAGTATGTTTCTTCCATGGAATTAAACATTTCATTGCCAATAGATTCTATTCCATGTTCCAGGACTGTGTTTCTTGAACGGAATTAAACATTTCATTACCAATAGATTCTATTCCATGTTCCAGGAGTATGTTTCTTCCACGGAATTAAACATTTCATTGCCAATAGATTCTATTCCATGTTCCAGGACTGTGTTTCTTGAACGGAATTAAACATTTCATTACCAATAGATTCTATTCCATGTTCCAGGAGTATGTTTCTTCCACGGAATTAAACATTTCATTGCCAATAGATTCTATTCCATGTTCCAGGACTGTGTTTCTTGAACGGAATTAAACATTTCATTGCCAATAGATGCTAACCCAAGATCCAGGATCAGAAGTCAGCCGGTCAGTAAAGGACTCTTCGCACACCGTAAGGCGCATCGGACATACGTTGCTAGACCCGCATCTGTATGAACCAATCGGCTCTCTGTGGGCGATGTCACCAATATCACAATATTGACTTTTATTTCCCATGAAAGTCTTGGTACCCATTTTAGGGTGTGTCGTCACGGAGCCCATGTACATAAATAAAAAGACAACAATCCTAATTCGCCCAACTGCGGATCGAACTCATGCCCTCAGGGTGGGCAAGCGAGAGAAGTTATGTTTACATTTTAGTGTTATGCGAAAACCGACTTACTTTCGTTTATACAAGAATTAAACAGTCGTTGCATGTTTCTCACATATTCTGGCCGACTGGGCTCAGTGGTATTGACTATTAAATCTGAAAGTTAAAGACAATGCTTTTGTATAACTAAATGTGTGCAAATATGGACATCTTTTATAGAACTAGGGAATGTGTCAAAGACAATTAAACTTCCTAGCAAAAGCAAAGTATTATGTTCTCATGTTCACTCAGTACTATTGTATGGAATAGAAGAACAAGAAAGAGAAAAATAAGAGGAGAGCCATGCTTGCAGCATGCCCCAATGGTTGGATCAAACTATCTGCTGGTGTTGGATGAACTTCTAGTCCAATAAATCGAGAAGCCCGTCGACAGTGAAGGGCAAGGTGACGGTAGCTATTCGCGGTGACCGACAAACAATCTCCACTGTGACAGATGGAAACCGTATTAAGTCTCGGTCGAGAATACGATGACTCGTAGTTACAGCACATACACTCATCATTATCATGCGCTAAGCCAATAAGCGTGGCCGGTCATGTTTCGCCATCTCACACGATCACCACAGCTGGGAATCAGTACTGTGTTCTTGTCTCGACCATACCACGTGGCCAAGCCATCCAGGTATTTACTTCTCTGCCTCCCAGATGTTTTCCCCCTCAATCTTACCAGTTGTCACCAAGTTCTCCAATGTATGTATTCTCATAACGTGTTCAAAAAAACTTGTGACTGTCTACGTCTAATGTATCTAATCAGTTTACGGGTTTCATTTGCTTCTTGTGGGACTTGTTCATTGGTTTTCCTGTCTGTCCATGGTATTCTTGGGCATTTTCCTCAGAAACCACATTTCCACAGCATCAGATGTTTTTCAGCTTGTCCGCTCATTGCCCAAGCTTCAATTCCATACACAATTACATTTCAATTTAACACTTCAGCACTATTTTTCTCGTAGTAAATAACATCGTTTTATTGGTCAGTATGTTTTCCATCTTCCAAAAAGTTACCTTCACCATCGCGATTCTTGTTGTAATCTCTTCAAGGCATCTCCCATCAGATGTTATGACTGTTCCGAGATAGTTGTACCGATTCACTTGTGTAAGAATATTACCATTTACCTATATATTACACTGAGGTATTTCTATCCTCTTAGTGACGACCATAATGTGTGTGTTCTTACAATTTAATTTCAACCCTAGTTGTTCACTGTGTGCAAGAACCCCATCTATTAAATGTTGCAGATTCAGCTCACTGTATGCAATCAACACTGTATCATCCGCATATCTAATGCTATTGATGTTACGTCCCACAATACTGATTCCTCTCATATCTTCTAAATTTGTAAAAGTATTTTTACTGTATAGGTAAATCAGTTCAAGCAACATTACACATCTCTGTCGCACATCTCTCGTAATAGACTAATATTGACCTTCTTCATTATTAATGAATATGACAGCTTGTTGTTTCCAATATATGTTGTTTTATTCAAGTCTAAGGTTATTTGCATCAATTTGTAGATCTGCAGGCAACTTCATCATGTTGACATGTCGTACTTTATCGAAAGCCTTTGTGTAGTCAATAAAGCAAATATGTAGGTATTTTACTTCTATAGAACGCTCAACGAATGTTCTCTGCATATACACAGCAATTATTGTACCCTTGCCTTCTACCTAACCATATCGTTCTTCAATTTCGAGTTGCATTTTCTCCCTAACTCTACATGATGATTCTCTGCAAAATCTTCGTGATGTGGCTCCTTTTACTAAGAATTCGATTTTGATCACATTCCAAGGCTCCTGGTTTCTTCCGGATTGCAATAAATATAGAATTACATATCTCAGGAAGTATGTCTCTAGTATCATATATTTTGTTCAGCAGTCTGGTGATGGCCGTCTCCTTGGCGAAGGTTTTAAGAACGTTGTTCGTAATCCCGTATACTCTCGTACGAAACACAGCTGCTGGTAATTCTGTAGCGGATCACATCGCGCTAGTTACTTACGGAGGTATGTGAGCCGGTCGTTCAGAAAACAATGGCAAACTATTGAACGTAAAACTTGCCAAGACATCAACAGCAGCTGAAAAATGCTGGTGTTGACTGCAATGTCGTGTAAAAGGATATGCGGGGGAAAAAACAGTCTGGTGATCGGGTCTATTCCATAGTCTTTTAAGTGTGGTGAGATTACTTGGAATGTCTCACCTTTCCTAATGACAAAGGAGGGACCATCAGCATAGTGGTAAATGTTTTCAAACCATAACTCTTTAGCTAACATTAGGGCCACTCATTAGCTGTGGGGTGAGTGCGGGAATTTCCCTCTGTATGGTCGGAGCACAGCACTGTTTCACCTGCGCTGTAATATATTCCTGTGTAATTCCACCTTGTTTCATACAATCCCAAAATGCAGTGTCAATGTGTTTAATCTCCTCCATCATCTGTGCTGTCTTTCGGGATGTATGCATAGTTGTAACATTCAAGCTGCTAATTTTGAAGATTTCCCTAGGTGGAAGGATGACAATCTGGGATCTTGGACTTTTTGCGCCATATCTCTTCTAGAAGAGCCACCTTTTCCCTGTGTTTGATTGGTTGATCTGTTTTCTTTATCTCTGGACTTGATCGTGATTAGTTAGAATTTTCTGCTAAGATTGTCTACGGAATGAGGAAACCAGCCCTAATCCTAGCCCTCCTTCACAGCGTCTTACGATCTGTACGGCAGATTACAGTTTCGCAGTATTCTTTGCTTCTTTTAAGGACACCGGTAACACACATACTACAGCTGACAATATTATTTGCTTCCTTTAAGGTTCCCGGTAACACACAGATTACAGTTTGACAATATTCTTTGCTTCTTTTAAGGTTCCCAGTGACACACATAACAGTTTGACAATATTCTTTGCTTCCTTTAAGGATCCCGGTAACCCAAAGATTACAGTTTGACAAAATGCTTTGCTTCCTTTAAGGGTCCCGGTAACACACAGAATACAGTTGACAATATTCTTTGCTTCCCTTAAGAGTGCCGGTAACACACAGATTACAGTTTAACAATATTCTTTGTTTCCTTTAATGGCCCCGGTAATACACGAGCGCAATCGCCAATACGCATTCCTTTTACTCCGATATATTGGAGAGGCTTGTAGTATTAAGGGGGTTTGCTGTGGTCTAGTTCCCAGACACCTGCCTGCAGGCTGTGAGGTCATG
Organism: Cepaea nemoralis; assembly: GCA_014155875.1. Classification (NCBI taxonomy): domain Eukaryota; kingdom Metazoa; phylum Mollusca; class Gastropoda; order Stylommatophora; family Helicidae; genus Cepaea; species Cepaea nemoralis. The sequence continues at coordinate 59,531 of JACEFZ010012498.1, forward strand.
TGATCAATACGTTGCGGTGCAGATTAAGATTGGTAAAATTAACCCAAGTCGACCCAGCCTTAATTGGGTAATAAGAAATATCTTGGAATGTAACAGCCGCCGGCGGGATACTGACCACATCACTGACCGATTGCCTATTGGACTGTAAGAATGTGAGTCCAGCACCACATACTTTAAGGCGCGAAGAATGGACCTCGACTTGTACTTTACTAGTATTATACTGATGTTAACCCTTTGTCTGTGTCAGGTCTTAGTCAGATATGACTGAGCTACCGCATGACAGTAGACGGTACTACCTGCTTTCTGTTAGCGCCGAATTTTGGGCGGCGCTTACCACGCCCGACACCCCAGATTGTGCCAGCGGCTTCGGGCGCAATTAGGAGGGTACAAGCCTTATCCTGGTGCGAGGAAATGCAACCTAAAGACAAAATGGCATGGCAGGGCAGACCAGGCCCTAAGCCTTGGTTGGCAGCTGGTCTAGGATCGACAGGCGGACAGTTAGAGCATTGCTTTGCTGATCCGGCAGCTTGTCTTGTGCCAGATGCATAGGTGGTACCTTGCATGGGCAACACATGGTCTCTATATTTTAGCCCAGGCGTTGTGCTATGGAGAGGCAATAACTCCATCCCTGGTCTTAACCGGTCTCGGAATCAAAGCGGGAGGTAACTGTTACGGGTTATAAGTCCTTGTCAATTGGCGTAGACACGGGACGCCATGCGTTAACTCTGACGGTGGGAAACACCTACAGGTGTCACTGATCAGCTGCCGCCCGCTTCAAGCTGGGCAGCCCCCGGCCAGTTGGGTGCTGATCTGCCCCAGCCTGCCTGCTTCAATGGATGCTTGGAGATAGGACAAAATCTGCATCGCAGGCTGTAAAACCAATGCATCAGGTACTAATATAAAGAAAAAATAGAAACCTCCAGCTACGGCTTGCAACCTTGAACGTAAGAACCATGTGTCCAGGATTGTCCACTGACTTGACCAATACCGACGATGTGAGAAAAACGGATGTGAACTCAATCGTCTTAACATTGATATTGTTGGCCTGCAGGAGACTCGCCTCGCTGAGAAAGGGTCACTCAGGGAAAACAATTACACCCTTTCTTGGAAGGATAGAGGGCAGGCAGAAAAAAAAGTAACGTTGCGAGGGCTTCGCTACTGAGAATGATTGAATTTCCAGCAGGAGGTAATTAAAGACTATTATCTCTGCGATTGGCAACCTCTTGTGGTTTTGCCACCATTATTACTGCATATGCACCGACACTCGATTCCTCTGATGATGTGAAGGGTTCGTTCTATGAGGAGTTAGACTCCGGGATCAAGGCAGTCCCAGAATCCGACTACATTTATATGCTCGGTGATTTCATTGCTCGTGTGGGTAAGGACTCGAGTTCATGGCCAGTGTGCCTTGGAATATACAACATCAGTCGCATGAATGAAAATGGGCAAAGGCTGCTGGAATATTGCACCAGAAATGACCAATATATTACAAACTCCTTTTTTTTTAAAACAAAAGAGCTGCATGGAAGTTCACATGGAAACATCCAAGATCCGGCCATTGGCATCAGCTTGAATTCATCATCACACAGAGACAACATCTGAACCATAAATCATTGAATCGAAGTTACCACAGTGCTGACTGTGATACGGATCATTCTTTGATTGGTGCAAGGGTTAAACTGAAACCAAAGAAAATCTACACAGCTAAACACAAATCTAGCCCCAGGATTAATATTAATAACACTCATGATCCTAAAAAGTGCTTTGAGTTTCAACAGCAACTTGAAGACACTTTCACTGATATACCAGAATATTGTACAGTATGTGAAAAGTGGGGTAAACTTAAGGAAACTCTTTATAAACCTGCCGTAGAGGATTACGGCAGTGTGGATCATAAGAGGCAGGACTGGTTTGCGGCAAACAGCCAGGCACTGCAGCCCTTGATTGATAAGAAGAAGATAGCTCTCTTAAGAAACAAGGAAAGAACAACTCTCTCAGTGAGCTGAAGTAAGCTAGGAAGGATGTGCAAAAGACTGCCAGGCAGTGTGCAAATGACTATTCGATCAAATTATGTGAGTCCATTCAAAATACATGTGACAAGGGAAACATCAGAAGCATGTATGAAGGGATACAGAAAGCCTGTGGTCCAATGATCAAAAGAAGTGCACCATTGAAAACCTTGACTAGATAAATCATCACTGATAAGAAACATCAGATGGATAGATGGGTAGAGCACTATTTGGAGCTTTACTCAAGTGAGACCAAACTAGCGGATGATGCCCTCAACGCCATAGGGGCCCTACCAACTCTTGACCACCTGGACACACCTCAAACCATAACAGAAGTTTAATGTGCTATAAATGAACTTGCATCTGGCAAGGCTCCAGGTAAGGATGGGATTCAAATAGAGGTTATCAGGAGATGGCAAGACACACTCACTCTACAGATCCACCAGCTAATAGAGCTATGCTGGCGAGAAGGACAAGTCTCACAGGATTTCAAAGATTCAAGCACCATAACACTGTACAAGAACAAGGGCGATCGGAGCGACTGCAACAACTATAGGGGTATGTCTCTTTTGTGTATTGTTGGAACAGTATTTGCCAGAATTGTTCTGCGCAGACTTCAAGTCCTAGGAGATCAAGTCTACCCCGAATCACAGTTTTGCTTTCGACAGAACCGGTCTACCATAGATATGATATTCTCATTGCGACAAATGCATGAAAAATGCCGTGAACAGAATCAATCACTGTTTATTGCCTCCATCGACCTCTTGGCAGTTGGAAATCGAAAAAGAGTAGCCTAACGGCTCTGCCCGGACAAACTTTCGAGTTAAAAATCTACCCAAAGTATTTCAGGATCCTCGCCGATGCAACGGAGTTCGTGCATTGAGCTGAGTTTCTCCAGACTCAGCTTTGAGTTAGGAGGAAAACGGAGCACTTGTGGGTTAAACCGTGCGCCGTGATGTTGATCCAACGAGTAAAACTAAACTAAACTAAAACTTCATCGACCTCACAAAGGCATTTGATTTGGTCAGTCGTGAGGGTCTGTTCAAGGCACTAAAGAAGATTGACTGCCCACCAACTCTTCTGTCCATTGTGGAATCGTTCCACACAGGCATGAAAGGTATAATCAAGTTTGATTGTGCAATTTCTGAAGAGTTTGAAATCAAGAGTGGAATTAAGCAAGGTTGTGTGCTAGCTCCCACCCTCTTTGGAATATACTTTTCACTTCTACTGAAATATGCCTTTCGTGATCAGGATGGCAGTATATACATTCACTCACGCTCAGATGGCGGCCTCTACAATGCTCAGAGATTTAAGTCCAAGACCCAAATTAGAAGGGTACTGATCAGAGAGCTGCTTTTTGCAGATGATGCTGCAGTTCCTACCCACTCTGAGGAAGAATTACAATGTCTACTATCTGCAATCTCCAATGCTTGTTCTGAATTTGGTTTAACAATTAACAAACAGAAGACACAGATTATGTCACAAGGTGCACATGGGGTACCAGCAAGCTTTATTGACGACGCCGAACTAGAGATGGTAGACCATTTTACATATCTAGGATCAGTGGTAAATGGCAAATTATCCCTAGATCAGGAAATCAACATCCGGATTGGTAAGGCAGCAACAACAATGAACAGGTTAAGAAAAAGAGTCTGGGAGAACAGGAAGCTTACTGCCAAAACAAAAGTCCTTGTCTATCAAGCCTGTGTTTTTAGTACTCTTCTTTATGGCAGTGAAACCTGGACAACTTACTCTCACCAAGAGAAGCGTTTAAACAGCTTTCATATGCGGTGTCTGCGAAGAATTCTTGGTATTAAGTGGCAAGACAAAATAACAAAAGCTGAAGTATTGGAAAGATCAAGATGTGTGACGGTTTATGCCAAGCTCAGTCTTCGTAGACTTAGATGGATAGGACATCTTAGGAGGATGGATGATGGCAGAATACCAAAGGACATCTTTTTTTGGTGAATTCCAGATGGGCAAGAGATCTCAGGGTCAGCCTCTACTACGATACAAAGATGTGTGTAAGCGGGACATGATTGTTACAGGCATTGATAATGCACATTGGGAGCAAGTCGCCGCTGAACGTGTTGCATGGAGGGCAAACATCAGAAATGGAATAAAGACAAAGGCGAAAATTATTGCAGATAAGTCATACACCGAGCGTGTGAGACGTAAGATGGTGCATGATGGTGGAAATGACCACATGTTCACATGCAACCACTGTGGACGAACATTTACAGCGCGATTTGGCCTTATCAGTTACATTCGCTACCACCATGGGTAGTAGTTATTATGCCTTTTTGAAGCACAAAATATCGTCTATCAAAACGGCAAGGTGCCAATGAATAACCCTTTGAACCCGACGCGCCGGTATACCGGCTTGACGTATCATAAACCCTACGAGCCGGTATACGGGCTTCCACGTGTTTTCTGTTTATAGCTCACTGTTAATCGGCAACCACCTGACCAATAAGCATCCAGCTTACATCTAGACATGGCGGACATGGTTGAGGTCACTCCCCTGCCGAAGATTCAAAATGTTTTCGATAGTTGGCGGATTTTTGGCCAAAATTAGCTGTGAAAGGGTACAAACAATGGAATATATAAAACAGGACATCGCTATTAACATTAGCATCTTTCAGCTGATTGTTGATTTCTTGGCAAGATTACGCTCAGAAGTTTGCCATTGCTTTCTGAGCGTCCGGCTCACATACCCCGTAAGTTACCGACGCGGCGAGAATCGCTACCGATTCTGGTGCACGTCACGTTACTCACGAGACTATACGGGATTACGGTGAAAGTCGCTAACATCTAGGCCAGGGAGTCCGACTATATACATTAAGGACACTAATAGAAAGATAGGGGGCTGAGAAGTCTCGAGATATGGTGTTCGCCGCGAGTGCTAGAGGTCCCGTGTTCAGGCCCCGGTGAGGAACGTATTTTTATTTTTTTTATTTATTTTTTTTTTTTTGAGTGAATTTTTGGAAAAATCGGCAAAAATGTTGGGAAATTTACATTTTCCCCAAAATTGCATAAATATATTTTTACCACTTAGAAACCTTTTTTTATTTCTCACGTGGAAACATTTCCTATGTTTATTGTTGTTTATCAGTGATTTTTGTTTCCCCAGAAATAATGTCTTTTTTCAGGTTGAAATATTGAAATATTATTAGTTCGCCAAACAACGGGTAATGATATTATCCGGGGTACAGGATATTTACCCTTGGGTATTGGCAGGGTTCAAATGGTAAAAAAAAAAAAAAAAAAACTACTTATAGGTAGGGAAAGGCTTTAGACAGACAAATGGTAGATATGCAGTGATCTTTTGCAGTTGTCTAATGACTTCCGTTGCATCTTTGAGGCTATATATAAACAATGTTGCATGTACTTTGCAGTTCCTTGAAATCAATCCAGGTTGATTTTTTAAATTTAATTTTACTTTCACTAGTTTGCCATTGTTTGCTGAACGGGAAGTTCAAATCTTATTCTTTCGGCCCCATACTGTTTGACCACCACTGTACAGACCTGTGTTTATATACTTCTTATTGCTCTATTATGGTTTCTATACTTGCTGAAAAATTTTACCGTGCAGAAGAAATACTGTTTTGTTATATACAATATGAACGGGATAGATGTCTGTTTGCCCAGGTGGTAGAACATATTCTTTGAGAAAACGGCCACAAGCGAAATTGTGGAATTCCTCGCAAGGATCAGCTGACAAGTTCATTTTCGCCTTGATCGCGGCAGCTGAAATATAGAATATGTAAAAGTGAAACGCATAGTTAAATATATAAATAAATACGCCATTAACATTGGTTTAAATAACAAAGACACAAACCATATATAGTACGATTTATTGCCAGGCACATTTCGCTGCATCTCGTTGGGTACTTACTGCAGATAATGACATGATAGTCAGTTTAACATTACCATGGTAAACAACTGATATTACTTTGTGAACATGTGTATATTTCAGCTTGAACGATGATTCTAATTATTTTACTCTATGTTGTGTGACATCTGCAGTAAGTACCTGACGAGATGCAGCGAAATGTGCCAGGCAATAAATCGTACTATATAAGGTTTGTATCTTCGTTATTCAAATTCACTACGGGAAAACATTATTTTGATTTTCTGAAACATTGGTTTAGTTTTGGGCAAAGATTACTTCCATTTCACACAGATAGCTCCATTAGTGATACAGTCTAATTCCATAGGTCCTACATGAATAGCTCCATTAGTGCTACAGTCTCCTTCCATAGATCATACAAGGAGAATCACAGCACAGTGCAGTAATTCTGTAGGACAATTGAGGATCAGAAAGTGCATGTCAGAATCACAGATAACGTAACTGTGTCATGAAGCAGTTTGTTGCCTTTTGGTCGGTGACGTGAAAGGTCATCAACATAGTGTAGGCCTAACAGAACAAATGAATAGACGGAGAATCTTTCCCTCACTTAACAGGTGACGGTTTGTGAGTGCAGAATTTGTTTTTTCAAAGACCTCTAGAGAAGTTTGCCAGAGCTACAGAGTTCGTGCGCGGTGTTACGCTTTCGGCAAGCGGGTAAGTGCTGCTCTGTGAAGAAAGAATGGGCTATATGGAATAATGCGGGATGAAACGAGCTCTAAGTTGTATGATGTATATTTATTTGTTTACCTGGTTGTTGTTTTGTTTTCATTAACAAATGTGTCCCGAGGCACTTTCCTGCTATGGGTCAATGACGTCATAGGGCCATCTCATGTTGTAAGTCGAAGTGCAAGGGGAAATAGGTGGTTAGTCTCTCCCTCACTTCAGCAGACCCAGTGTCCGACCGTGATCATGACATGTCCAGCACAGCTCCCTGTCTCCGACTGTGATCATGACATGTCCAGCACAGCTCCCTGTCTCCGACTGTGATCATGACATGTCCAGTACAGCTCCCTGTCTCCTACTGTGATCATGACATGTCCAGGACAGCTCCCTGTCTCCTACTGTGATCATGACATGTCCAGCACAGCTCCCTGTCTCCTACTGTGATCATGACATGTCCAGCACAGCTCCCTGTCTCCTACTGTGATCATGACATGTCCAGCACAGCTCCCTGTCTCCTACTGTGATCATGACATGTCCAGCACAGCTCCCTGTCTCCTACTGTGATCATGACATGTCCAGCACAGCTCCCTGTCTCCTACTGTGATCATGACATGTCCAGCACAGCTCCCTGTCTCCTACTGTGATCATGACATGTCCAGCACAGCTCCCTGTCTCCTACTGTGATCATGACATGTCCAGCACAGCTCCCTGTCTCCTACTGTGATCATGACATGTCCAGCACAGCTCCCTGTCTCCTACTGTGATCATGACATGTCCAGCACAGCTCCCTGTCTCCTACTGTGATCATGACATGTCCAGCACAGCTCCCTGTCTCCGACTGTGATCATGACATGTCCAGCACAGCTCCCTGTCTCCGACTGTGATCATGACATGTCCAGCACAGCTCCCTGTCTCCGACTGTGATCATGACATGTCCAGGACAGCTCCCTGTCTCCGACTGTGATCATGACATGTCCAGGACAGCTCCCTATGTCCGACCGTGTGATCATGACATGTCCAGCAGTGTTGGTAGGGAATGTGTATTTGGGTGGGTGAATGGGTGTGTAGGAGGTTGTGTGGGTTGGGGGATGTGTGTGTAATGGGATTGGAGGATGATTGTAGGGGGGTGTCTGTGAATGGGATATATCTATGTGGGTGGGAGTGTGAATGTGTGTGGGGGTGTGGGGGATGTATGTGTGGAGGGGATGTGTGTTGGGGATGTGTATGGGTTGATGGGTGATGTGTGGATGGGTGAAGGGATGTGTAGTCGGTGGGGGATTATGTGTGTGTGTGTGAGGGATGTGTGTGTGTGTGTGTGGGGGGGGATATTTGGGAGGATTGTTGGAATTATGTGGGTGTTAGTGGGTTGCGTGGGTGTGTGGGTAGGAAATGTCTATTTGGGTGGGTGAATGGGTGTGTAGGAGATTGTGTGGTTTGGGGGATGTGTGTGTAATGGGTGTGGAAGATGAGTGTGGGGGTGTCTGTGAATGGGATATGTCTGTGTGGGTGGGAGTGTGAATGTGGATGGGGTAAATGTGAGTGGGTGGAGGATGTATGTGTGGGTGGTGAGGACGTTTGTAGGTGGGGGATGTGTTAGTGGGTGGGGAGATGTGTGTGTGGGTGAGAGATGTGTGGGCGGGTTGCGTATGGGGAATGCATGTGGGGAATGTGTGTGTGTGTGGGGGGGGGGGGAATGTGTTTAGGGTGAAGTTTTGTGTGTGAGGGGGGATGTGTGAGAAGTGGGGGAGGTGTGGGATGTGCAGGTGGATGAAGGATGTATGTGAGGATGGGGGATGTGTATTTGGCTGCGTGGTTGGGGTGTATGTGGGTGGGAGGGTAGATGAGAGATGCATGTGTTGATGGGCGGAGTGGGTGATGTGTGGGTGTGAGTGGTTGATGGATGAGTAAGTGAGTGGGTGGATGTGTGTGAGAGATGAGTGTGTGGGTGGGGGATGTGTGTGTTTGTGGGAAGATGTGTGTGAGGGGCAGATGTGTGTGGTGAGGTATATGTGGGTGGTGGTGTGTGTGTGGGAGATGTGTGTTTTTGTTTTGGGTGTTTATGGGTGGGGGATATCTGTGGGCAGGTGGGGAGATGTGTTTGTGGGTGGGGATGTGTGTTTAGGTGGGGGATGCGTAGATGAGACGTGGAGGATATTGGGTCAGTAAGTGGGTGTGGGTTGGCTGATGTGTGTGTGGGTGCGTGGGGGAAATTGTGAGGGTGCAGGATGTGTGTGAATAGGTGTGGGATGTGTGGGTTGGCAGGGGTATGTGTGTGTGGTTTTGTGATGTGTGTTTTGCTGGGTGGTTGCGGGTGTGTGGGTGGGTGATGGAGAATATGTAGGTGGGTGTGTGCGTGTCGGTTATGGGATTGGTGGGGGATGTGTGTGTAGGTGGGGAAATGTATGTGGGTGGGGGATCAGTGGGTGGGTGGCGGCATGTATTCTTGCCTGAGTCTGTGTGAATGCGTGGAAGTATGTGTGGGTGGATGGGGAAGGTGTGGTGGGTGGGGATGTGGGTGGCTGCGGGATGTTTGGGTGGCTGCAGGATGTGTAGGTTGCTGCGTTATGTGAGGGTGGATTGGGGATGTGCCTCACAACATTACAATATGCACTGTTTATGTTTACAACTTTCATTTGACAATGTTTTTTTTCCCCATGTGAATGTATCATGCGTAATATGCATTGTTTATGCTTACAAAATCCATTTCACAATGTTTTATTCCCTATGTAAATGTAACATGCACATTTGATGAATGAAAGATGAGTGATTGAAAGGGCCGAATGTAAAACGGGCCTGCGTGAACAATTTGTTACCCTTTTAAAATAAAGTTCGTTCGTTCGTTCGTTCGTTCGTTCGTTCGTTCGTTCGTTCGTTCGTTCGTTCGACCGTGAACATGGCATGTCCAGCACAACTCCCTGTCAACTTCGCTAACCCGCTCTAGTTTATGAGAAGGATGTACACTTGGGCATATGGTTGGAGACTCTTCGTGACTGCAGTAACATCACGTCAAACGTGGCCCCGCTAGACAAGAGAGCTATGTGAAGGACCAAAGAAGAAGAGTCAGCTTACACGGAACTGGTGTCATCAGTCGCCACACGCTGAGGGAGATATTGAGGGGGTGGTAGGAGCCCTTATGGACTTTTAGTTCGACGTGCGATGAGGATAATATGTTGATTAAGTAATTAGCTTACAACCAACAAACAAACAAACTAATCAACCAACCAATCAGCCTACCAGTTAACCACTGGCAGGAATTGTGTTTTACTGTTAATGTGTTTGCTAATGTGCTACATACGCCCCACACACACACATAATACACACACTTATTGTTCGGCATTGCTATGGCAGGTAGTGACACCTGACAAGACCTCCATCCATCATGTGCCATGCCGGTAAGCGTGGGCGGTCATGTCTTGCCATCTCACTCGATCACCAGAGTCGTGGATCAGCTCCGTGTTTCTGACTCGACCCTGCCACGTGGCAAAGCCGTCCAGGTATTTGCTTCTAGGTCTTCCTATTGATTTCTTCCCTTCGATCTTGCCAGTTGTCACCAATTTCTCCAATTCATTTCTTCTCATAACATGCATACAAAATTTTGACTGTCTACGTCTAAGACTCGAATCGGTTTACGATCTTCATTTATTTCTTGAAGGACTTGCTCATTGGTTGTCTGTCTGTCCACGGTATTCTTTGCATTTTTTTCAGAAAACACATTTCCACTGCCACCAGATGTTTTTTCGGCTTGACTGCTTATTGTCCTTATTTCACATCCATACAAAAATATAAGTTCTATGTAGCACTTCAACACACATTTTTTCTCGTTTCAACTGATATTTATTTAAAGGTCAGTATGCTTTTCATCTTGTAAAAGGCAACCTTCGCAATGGCAATTCTTATTCTAATCTCTTCAAGGCATCTCCCATCAGATGTGATGACTGTTCCGAGATACCGATTCACTTGTTTAAGAACATGCCCATTTACGTGTATGTGGTGTTTCCTTCTTCCCAGTGACGATCATAATCTGTGTCTTTTTACAATTCAAATATAACCCTAGTTGTTAACTGTGTGTAACAACCGCATCTACTAAATGTTGACAAGGTATCAACCCCATTTGTTCATAATGGTAGTGCTTTTCCAAAGAAGCAAACTACTGAACTAAACTTGCCAAGACATCAGCAACAGCAAAAAATGCTGGTATTGACTGCGACGTCCTATAAAGGATATGCAACTAACTTGTAACTTTTACCAAAGAAGACATGAGATATTAATGCTAGACGTGTCCATACAGCTCAACAAAGATGAGAAGGTTACCTGTGGAGATGCACTCGGCTGTGTCACATACTGCCTCTGTTCCTGGTTGCGGACCTGTAACAAACATTGTTTGATCTTACAAGGTTGACAGAACTCCGGTGTGTTGCCGGGGCTCATAAGGGAAGCAAAGATTAGCAACACTGTAGACTACCACGCATGTCGTAAGAGGCGACTAAGGAGGTTTGATGGTTCCGTCGTCCAGCTACTAAGTGAGTGCGTGGCGCGACACTGTGAGCTGTGAGTTTCGTGTGAAATGCTTTTGAATCTGCCCGAGGTTTTTTGGAACGTGACTGCCTGTTCGGAGCGATGACAGCTGGCTATGTCCCAGCGTTGACAGGTTTTTGCCTTATGCAGAAATGCGTGGTTGCTGGGCTTCTGGTTGACTGCCACTGCCATCGACGATGAACTGTAATTTCGTGGACTGTGTGCGTGAACATCTAAGAATCATCTAGATGGGAAAATGACTATTCCATCAGAGATGACCTGGGTGTTTCGTGGGGGACTATTGTTAGTCGTGGGGGGCTGTTGTTTGTCGAGACTCCTGTCTTTTCCACTCTTCACATTAGGCAGTGGGGAGAATTTTGTGTGATATTCACTGGCACAGGAACGGAGCATAATGGGGACGACCCGTTGCTGTGAAGTTGAAACTGCGACTAACTAACTAACTAACTAAGGTTGACAGAAGCCCAAATTTTACCATATACAAACTGACATTTAACTTACTCATTAAATGGTTTATTAATTAATGAAATATTTCCATAATTAATATAGTGATTAATTGACTTAATGTGAAATGAATACATCAAACAATAACATAATATTTTAGTCTTATATGTTTCGTGTCTAGCATGCACACTGGGATTAGAGCAGATGATATGTAATTTGTGCATTGAGCTGAGATTCAATTCTAGTGTGATTTTAACGCAAGGAATACATCACAACACCAAAGGATAATTCACAGAGCTCTTTACATCCAACCAACAAATTAATAAATCAATCAATAAGTATGTCAATAAATTCCTTATTGATACAGGTAATTAATAAATCAATACCAGAACATACTGTCCTAAATATCTGGCAATTTTCATTTTGAAAGGATATGAAAACAGCAATGTCTTTACAAGAATTATATGCCTGAGGTTAAGTACATATTCAAATGTGTAATGAAATCATACACTATATTTCAGTGCGTGCTATTTCCTTTTCGGTAGCTCACTTTGAACCCAAGCGCTGTACTTACACATGCGAACAACCTCAACTTCCGGTCCCCAGCATGACTGTTAGGCATTGAACCGCTACGTGATCAAGAGGATAGAGGAGGGGTCGATCCGAAGAGAATGGTTGCTGCCTCTGGAGCGGTCTCGGCTGGCAAAGATTAGTTTCATCTTCGTGCCAGGTCATGCGGGAGTACAAGGAAATGAGCGGGCTGACAAGCTCGCAGGTGAGGCTACTGTGGAGGGCGGACGCGCCATGGACCAGGCTGACATTCTGAATGCTCTACGAGAAGTGAGACTTTTGCAAGAACCAAGTGATGACTGTGAATCTACAACAATGGCCAGACTGCGAGAGCAGCAAATTAAAAGAGGGGTGGCCAAACAAGAACACTACGCAGGAAGCCAAAGAAGATTGATAAACCAACACAGAACTGGCGTCGTTAGCCGCTACACGCTGCGGGATTTGCTGAGGAGGGGATCCGAGCACTTATGGACTGAATGGTCCGATGTGCAACGAGGATGATCTGTCGACTAACTAACTAACCAACCGCTACGGCTTCTGAAGTATTTAACCTTGTGGCTGCTGTTTTCATTCGCAATTTCCTCATGTTGAACTGGTAGTATATGGTTCCGTCGCCCTGATACTTGTTGAGCGCGTGGAGCGACTCTGTGAGCAGTGAAATTCATGTGGAATGCTTTTACATCTGTACACTTTTGTTTGTACAGTGAACTGCGTGTTCGGAACAATGGCTACCGGTTGTTGCTGAAATGACTGATTTGCCTTTTCGGTTCACGCCTGCATTTTTCAAGAGACCCTGGGAGTCGAAGCTGGAGCTACGGAGTTCGTGCTTTGTGCTGCGTTTTCGGCGGTTCGCCCTGTGGAAAGAGACCGAGCCATGTGAGAAAACTCGGGTCAGTGAAGACTTTCTGGTGGCTGCCGATTCCATTGACGATGAACTGTAATTATCGTGGATTACATTTTTTGTTGGCATTCTGGCGGCGGCATTGTGCACAGTGTACCTGTGTGGGCTGTTGGTTTACCCAGACTCTTGTCTGTTCCACTTTTCACATTGGACAGTGAGGGGCATTTTGTGTGATATTCACTTGCACAGGAATGGAGCATAATGGGGACGACCCGTTGCCGTGAAGTTGGACCCTCGACTAACTGACTAACTGACTAACTGACTAACTGACTAACTGACTAACTGACTATCTGACTAACTAACTAACTAACTGACTAACTGACTAACTGACTAACTAACTAACTAACTAACTGACTAACTGACTAACTGACTAACTGACTAACTGACTAACTGACTAACTGACTAACTGACTAACTGACTAACTGACTAACTGACTAACTGACTAACTGACTAACTGACTAACTAACTAACTAACTAACTGACTAACTGACTAACTGACTAACTAACTAACTGACTAACTGACTAACTGACTAACTAACTAACTAACTAACTGACTAACTGACTAACTGACTAACTGACTAACTGACTAACTGACTAACTGACTAACTGACTAACTGACTAACTGACTAACTGACTAACTGACTAACTGACTAACTGACTAACTGACTAACTGACTAACTGACTAACTGACTAACTGACTAACTGACTAACTGACTAACTGACTAACTGACTAACTGTCTAACTGACTAACTGACTAACTGACTAACTGACTAACTGACTAACTGACTAACTGACTAACTGACTAACTGACTAACTGACTAACTGACTAACTGACTAACTGACTAACTGACTAACTGACTAACTGACTAACTGACTAACATACACGTGCTACTACTTCTAGTACAATGGGCTGATATTTGCGTGTTGATTATCATTGAAAATCGTTCCGGTTGGTACGCATGGCATTGGTTACCGATGCCAGGGTTTGACCCCCAGAGAACTTATCTCAAACAGAAATGTACAGATATCAATGCACAGATTCATGGACTTCAAGATAGCGGGGACAAGAGAGACAACAATGAAATAGAATGATCAAGCAGCATTGTGATCAACCCGAGGTACAAATTATTTGAAGATAATAGCATGAATGATAGTGATAAATGGATCATGGCGCCTGCTAGTACGCAATCTCATTATTTTCCCCTAAATGTGTGAGAGTGGGTTCAGATAGTTGATGGAGAACTATCTATCTATGAGTCGTCAACAAGAGATAAAAGATATCTATACGTTATTTCCAATTCCTTCTTATGCATATTTGGGCAGTTTGTCATTTATTGAGCATTTGCTTACGTTCAGAATAGCTTTCGGAACGACCGACGCTTATACCATGAAATCAACGCTAGACGATCTGCCTTCGTATCGTTTATAACTGACCACAGAAGATCATCCCAGTCGACTCGAGATCGACTATCGAGATCAAGTCGCCTTATCGGATAACGCAGAGGATGCCTTGCGTTAAAAGTGCCGGGCAGAGACATTCACTATATACAGCCGGGAAGAAGAAGGTAGGGGCGAGGAAGGCCGCTACGACTGCTGAGCCTCTATCTACGAGCAGCATTCCGGCTCCTACACCAGCTGAAGTCAGCTGATGAAGAAACCACAATTCAAGCCAGCAGCAGCCGGGAAGTTCCAACCAGCTCCAAGACGATGCAACCCAATCTACCAGTGACCTCCACACAGGAGGAAACAGCAACAACATCTGAAGACTTCACCAGCAGAATATTGCTCAAACAGACAAGCGTGGGAGAAGCTAAACTGTCGGCGCTACCAACAGACAAGACAAACGAGCTGGGAAGACACAGCATCAACCAGCTGTGCAAGATACCTGATGGAGTAGTGGTCTCCATCAATAAAAACACAAAAACCACAGCACTTATCCAGAAGATAACACAAGAGGAGAAAGCCACCATACAGCTTCACCACGACATAGTATTGGAAGCCGCCCGACACAGCATGATGAAACGATGGGTCATTAAACGAGTCAAGACCCATCTCACCAACGACCAGATCAGGGAGATGCTGACAAGGGAGAACAAGAAACTCAAGATCACCAGTGCCGAGAGGATCATCGGAAAGAACAACATCCCCTCCACAGTCGTCATAGTAACATCGGAGGACCGAGTGATCCCTCAATACATCAGATGGGACAAGAGAGACCAAGTTCCAGAGCACTACATACCGAGAGTGCTGCAGTGCTCTAAGTGCCAGAAGTTTTGGCACACCCGTGCCACCTGCAAGAGTGAGGTTGAGGTTTGCAGATACTGCTCTGGACCTCATCCATACAGTCAGTGCCAGCATGCAAAGATCGACAAGGACTTCAGGAGGCCTAACAATAACAGAAAATGCGCCAACTGCCTCGGCAACCACGGCGCCAGGTACCTCGGCTGCCCCTGCCACCAAGACAGCAAAGAAGCCATGAAAATCGCCATCAAGTCTAACCTACCATATAAGGAAGCCAGGAGGCAATACGAGGCGACCAATCGACTCACCAAAAATGACAAAGCGCAACTGGAAGGCCAACTGAAGGACCTGAGAACACAGTTCAAAACCATGGAGGAAGGAAAAGTCAAGACGCAAGAAACACAGATAACAGCCGCTCAGCGCATCCTGGACGAAACGAAGCAAGTCCAGCAGAAGATTGAGCAGGATGTCGCTCGAATGGCTGCTATACAGGCTGAGACAGAAGAAAGGCTATCAAGCAGGGAGGAGGAAAAACACAAGAAGCAAGAAAACAGATAACGGCCGTTCAGCGCATTCTCGACGACATGAAGCAAGTGCAGCAGAAGATAGAACAGGATGTCGCTCGAATGGCTGCCATAAAGGCTGAGACAGATGAACAGCTATCTAGCGTGCAAGATGTGAAATCACACTTTATAAGATACTTAACTGATCAAGATCCAGACAGCCACACCCGAACCAAAGGATACAAGGGCACAAACAGAAAAAGAAGCAACAGAGGACGAACGATATCGCTCACCATTAAATTCCGATTGGCGAACGCCGAGAAGATTCGAAGGCAACTCACGACGGGGAAATAGGAGAAACACCAGGAGATACAACAACTGGTAAAGCTCCCTGAAGGAATCCGCACCATATGACGGGGGTGGGTACCCAATTACTCCAGGCCTCAACACGTGCGCGACTCGGTCCAGACATGAAAAACCTCACCAAGAAAGTAACGAACGCAATCAACCCATCAGAAGCCGGAATGGTGACAACAAGCAGCCCAAAGTACGAAAGACAAACTTCAAGCTACACCATAAACACCCCGACCTAGCAAAGTCGAAAATTCGAAGACTGACAGGGGGTACTCGTACCAGAAATTGGAATTGGATTTGGTGTGTCGGAGAATTGTGAATTGCGCTCTCTGCCCCTAAGCCACAGTTTTTCAAACGTACATTGTTATAAATGAACTATACAACATATGAGATCCATGCTCTGTGCATGTTTCCAGAAACTATTAGTATCAGGTTGAGTTGAGTTGAGTTGTGTTGAGTCAAAAAGCGACATCAAAGCACCCAGCACATTTCCGTACATACTCCGTCCTCATCTGCAACAACCATCGAAGAGCCCGAGTACCAATGCTACCAGTAGCAGTGTGATTGTGTGTCCGTCTGGTCTTTCCTCGGAGTCCTGAGTGTCGGTCAGATCCTCTGGTCACTACCTGTGGCACCATTATCTCCAAACCGTGATTATCTATTTGTTCTTCTGCACTATGCACACGATTCCAAAGGAACACGTCCATGTCTGCCTTAGCATGCACCAATACACCGCCAACAAGTGGTGCAGACCCAACCAATCTGTTCGCCTGCTTGTTTCCCTCCACACCAGCATGTCATGGTGAAAATATCCAACAGATACTTTCTATTTTTGATTGTTTAATTGAAGCCTGTCACACTGCCAGAAGCCTGTCTGTCTTCACCTTTCTCATCAAACCTTATGAGTTCGTTACAATCACTGCATGCATGAACAGCGCTGTGACTGCCTCCATCTCCATTCTCACACTAGATTTTGTGATATCATATGCCAGGCTCTCCAGCACCAACACTGTCCAACAACCTTCGCCACGTACTCCAAGGCACTTATGTTGCCTTTTAGCACAGAGACTTCATAAGAAAACAAGACATTACGACAGAAGACAAACGACCGACAAAACTTATTACTTATTATACCGCATCTAATCTTTCCTCCGAAATTTATTGACTTGACAGACACAATTTCTTTTGGGATAATAATTGTTGCTTCTCTATACGAACAGAAGTGATGAATGTATTGTAAGTAACATAGCAACTACCCAGACAATGCGAAGAGCTCGGGGAAAAAGACATCTGCGAGTGGCACGAATGGCACGGGAAACACAAGTGTATTAAATTCAGATAAGTAACCACTTTTCGATATTGCTATTAAAACGGCACTCTATTTTTTCATATTGCTGTAAATTAACTGTTGAAAGTATTGCCATCGTATATTATATATTGTATCAATATTGTAAATTAGTTTTGTCTAAGAAAAATCTAGAACAATGTCAACTTTAAAAGAGTGCATCGTGGCAGGGAAAGATTTAGGTTACACTGGTGACAAATTAGAACAATGGGCAAAGAAGGAATATAAAGAACATACAGATAGAATGGCGGCCATAGAGAAAGAAAGAAGAGACAGAAAAGCTGCCGCAGAGAGAGAAGAAAGAGACAGAAAAGCTGCTGCTGCAGAGAGAGAGAGAGAGAGAGAGAGAGAGAGAGAGAGAGAGAGAGAGAGAGAGAAAAGAGGCAGAACAGGCTGTTGCAGAGAGAGAAGAAAGAGCACAAGAACGCTTACATAAGAAAGAATTGGCTGAAATCGAGGCCAAAAATAAACAGGCAGAATTAGCTGAAGCTACCAAACTCAAAGAACTAGAATTACTTGAAACTACAAAACTGAAAGAAATTGAGTCACAGACCCAATTGAAAATGAAAGAACTAGAAGTTGAGTCCCAGGTGCACATTGCAACTACCAAATTAAAAGTAAGGAAGAAGAAAACACGTTTAATAAGTACAAAGGTGTAGTTAAACCATTCTGCCAAGGCGATTCCATATCAGCTTGGTCTGAGAACTTCGAGTTCCAAATGAAGTACCAAGAGGTCCCAAGAGTACACTGGGCCATGATCTATATGAGAAATTTGTCAGCAGAACCTTTAAAAGTCATTGAATCAATCCCACAAGAACTCAGGAGAGATTATGACTATATACTTCAACGTATCATGCAACACTTTCTGTTAGATGCGCCAGGTTTTAAGGTACAGTTCTCATAATTAAGACCTAAAGCAAATCAAACCTTCATTGATTACGTTTCTCAGGTTCAAGATATTTATAATAAGTGGCTGAACGCTGCAAAGGTGAACAAAAGTTATGAAAAACTTAGGGATCTTATGATAGTAGACTAAATTATTACATCAATTCCAACACCATTTGCCAAATTTTTACAACAGTCGGATATTTAATCGCTAGACCAGTTAGAGAAAAAGGGATCCGCTTAATTTTGTTCCAACAGACAGAGATATTTTCACATTAACCAACGATGAGAATAACATTGTAGCTGCAGCTAACACCAAACCATAAAAACCATGTAGATACAAAGGGAAACAAAAATCTAATGCACCGCAATGTCCATATTGTAAATTTTGTCATTTTCAATATCAAATGTGTGATTCAAACCCTGGCTACCCAGTACACCTAGATATGATGTTGAAGAAACAACAAAGTAAGAGAGAAAACTACCGGCGTGCTGTAAAATGTTATTTTTGCAAACGTTAAGGCCACTATAATTCTAGATGTCTAGGGCGCCAAAGATTGAAGAGTGTGAATGCAGTACTTGTGTATTCATCGTCTGATGAAAGCGACAATGAATGCGAAGAAGTGGAAAGAATGGAGGATAATGCTGTTGCAGCAATAGATATTCTAAATTATGATACAAGTCAAATATGCCATAAGTTTCATGAGGATAGTGTATTAAAATGCGGACATACAATCCCAATTTCAAATGAAAATGCCAATACAGTAATTTCCGACATAGGAAAATTAATCGTCCACAAGGGCATGGTTAACGACAAGCCTTGTCAAGATTTGCTCGATTCTGGCAGTACTTTATTTGGTTTAAGGAAAGAGTTTGCAAACGCAGAAGATTACACAGGCGAGCATGTAAATTGCCGAACATTTTCAGGCAACGTGGAGAAATATCCACTGGCTACAGCTCACATTTGTACACCCTTCCTTACAGGCACATTTATGTGTGCAATTCTGGATAACCCGTGCATTGATCTAATTATAGGATGTTTACCGGACGTGAAATACTGCACGCACAAAGAGATTAATGCCTGGGAGAAAAGGCATGTGAAAAGAAAGCAAGTAATGAAAGTAACTACCATTGATAAAGAATTAAGTAATCAAGAATAGCAACTGAAATTAACAAACGCAAGGGATGCAACTACTCAAAATACCACAAAACAGCCTAACATATTACATAACACAGATCTGTTTCATGGAAATTATTGTGACGTTCTAAACAAACTTATTACGAACGAAACTATTAAACCCACAGAAAGTTGCACTATTATTACAACAACTGCATAGCAGAACAGTGACACAGACAGAGAAGATACACACATGACAACCCAGAAACCTTACATAAAACGAAAAGCAGATGCCCTACAGTCTAATTCTAGCAGACATAACTGTCTGAAAAACACGGTCAGCAACACATTACACAATGACATGTTTTTCAAGGGACACAACAAAAGAAACATAACTCAAAACCAAAACTCATCGGGAATTAATATATCAATCCCCATCTCATCTGTATTATTCATGCTGCTAATGACTTTATTGATAGCACAGGATATATACCAACTGCAGTCAACAACAATCATACTCATGATTGTAAACCTATTAATGTTGTGTAACACACCACTGATCAGAAATATTTCTCCACAATTTTTGTATAAGATTATATGTGAAACCAAAATTGCCATCTCATTTCAGAGGAATGTAAATCCTATAAATGTAATTTATGTACAAATTGTGAAATATTTTGTTTGCATGGAAAAATTCTTTGGACTCACTGTGAAGCCAACAAAAGTCGAGTTGGCATTCGAAGAAATTGAATTCCTAGGCCATAAGATATCCAATGGCCACTTAAGTACTGATGATAAAATCGTGACCAAAATACTGAATCTCACGATGCCTACCACCAAAAAGCAGATTAGAAGCCTTTTAGGCTTGGTAAATTATTACACTAAGTTCAGACAGAACTTGGCCCAAATCACCAGTGTATTTTCAGATCTTTTAAGATTTAAATCAAAAATTGATGTGCAGAGTGCTGTTTTAAAGAACGCAATGTCGCACTTGAAATATTATTTTTCGAATGTCCCTATTCTTCGTCTCCCTAATAAGAAATTGTCTTATACTCTCAGAACCGACGCCTGTGCCACGACAATTTCCGGGGTGTTGCTCCAGGCCTACGATAACATATACCATCCAATAGTTTACGTCAGCAGGAAGCAAAGCCCAGCAGAATCAAATTATGGTGTGTCTCAATTAGAGGCTCTTGCAATTGTGTATTGCGTTAATAAGTTAACTAAGTACCTTGCCGGGACACACTTCCTCATCAAAACTGACAATTCCCCATTATTGGTGATCGAGAAAGGACAACACAAAAACAACAGAATTTACCGATTTTACCCTCTTTCTAAAGAATTATTCTTTCACCATTAAACATATCAAGGGTTCTAAAAACACTTTGGCCGACTTGCTATCGAGACCGTCAGACCATGCAGTCGAGCAGATCAACGACAAGACAACAGCGCCAGTCATCTAGAACGACTACAGATTAGTGTACATAGTTAGATTATAGCATATTAAATAGTTAGTAGATACCATGGCGTTATTGTATTAAAGTTGCACACTGAGATAAATTTCCCCATAAGTAGAAATTTAAAAGGTTAAATAACATCAATCTAATATCCTCTACTTAGTTTGTGAGACGACTTTTATAAATATTAGTTAGAGTATTTTCTTAGCTAGTAAATTATATAAATGCTAGAACATTTTAGTGCACATAAGTACTAAACTTTAAACATAAGGGAGCTAAAACAACTTCCTTAATATTTAATAAGTTTGCTTAGTTATAGTTCTTTAGTTAAACATAATTAAAACCTTAAGTTAGGAAATTTATACTCATAAAACTAAATCAGCTCGTTTTGGCAAAGCGTGCCTAAGTTATTTATATGAGAAACATTTTTAACAATGCATAGAATAAATGGCTGAGTGAAAAGATTATAAGAGGAAGAGTGAATGCATTAAAACAAGAAGTATGAATAATGGTGCATGATTTTCTGCACAGGTATTTTTGTGATGATTTGTCTTCGTTGTTTTGTAACACATGTGTGCGTTCATGGATTTTATATGTGTTGAATTTAGAATTACATTACAACTATGGTTATGTTTTCAAGGATCACAGTTCGGTAACTAATCTCAAAAATTGAACATAAGCCTTCATTTGTGAGATATGGTGACCCACCTGATGACACATGGAAACCAAAAGTACACAGATTATAAACATACATCTAGGTTTCTAATTAAAACATACAGTAGGAATAACATAACACGCAAACTCAGATAATACGAACCTATAAAGTGCAAACACCACTTTCTGAGAAAGGGAGATCACAATTATACAAGGGACACAAGCGATTAATAAAGGTTACGACTACACAATAGAAAAGTCTCCCAACAAGCGGAAGCTATAAAGGTGTAAATCAGTGGACACATTTGTTGAATAAAGATGTTGAGGGAACAATTTACGGGAGCCATGGAGTTTATATCCATGATTACTCTTCGTTAAAAGAGACACATTGTTTCGGGTCACCAATTTTGGGTGACTCAAAGGCATTGCAGGTTATTGGGAAACCATAATTGGTCCGTTTACAGCTCCCAGTAGTAGAATTTAAGAGAGTAGTTGACTCTTGGTAGCATATCAAGGATGTGAAACTGATGATAGACCAGTGGGTGGATACTTCAAAGGTGTATCATATCATTGTGAATCAGAGTGATACCCAAGTATAGTGACTGATTAATTCCCACAACTCACTGACGAATTAGTTCAGACTAATTTTATATGCATAGACGACATTGTGTTACAACCCTTAGAATACTATGGTGACACAATACCCGGGGAGAATGGGTGGATGTCAGAGTGTTGCGGAAATAAAGACATGACATAGAGAGGACAAGGGACAGAATAGAGTCAAGGACTGTAGAGATAACGATAGACAGGACATGGGTAAGGGCACAGGGATGTCATAAGACGGGACATCTGTAGGACAATAGAGAGAGTAGAGACAGGACATCAGTGGGGACACAGAGATGTCACTGATAGGACACCGACATGACTAGACCTAGCCAATATAAGGGGCATAAGTTAACGGGACGCTGTCCTGAACTGACCAGAAAGCATTACACCAGACTACCCAACACAACACTGGCAGACTAACGCACTACGTGGCGGTTGAGACAGCCCGAGTTGTCATGAGGAACACGTGGCCTAGTACCACGAAGGGAACTGACCAGTTTGAAAACGTCAGACGGGACTCAGACAATACGAGAGGAGGGATCGTTGTTTGTTCTGGCGCGAGTGTACAGTTTTGCGAGAGTGCTAGTTGAAGAGAGCGATCAATTATGTGTAGGGCTTGTGTAAATGGCTGAGTGCTATAGGTGTTTGTTAGGCGGCATTGTGTATAGAGTGATTTCACAGCCTTTTGTGTAATCATGACAATGATCAGGTTCTCCTGAATTAAAATGTATAGAACATACGTACGGCTGATGTTTTATTGAGTACGTATGAAGGATGTGAATACCTGCGTGTATGTAAGACGCTGACATATATCCATTGCCATTCCTGGCTCAAACAAACCATGTCTGGCTAATCTATCTATTGCGCTTTATGCATCAACAACCACCATGTCTGGCCTATCACCCCATTGCCCTTCCTGCCCCAACCACCACCATGACTGGTCTAGCTATCCATTACCCTTCCTGAATCCTCCACCACCATGTCTGGCCTATCTACCCATTGCTCATCCTGCCTTAACCACCATCATGTCTAGCCTATCTATCCATTGCTCTTCCTGCATCAACCACCATCATGTCTGGCCTATCTATCCATTGTCCATCCTGCCTTAACCACCACCATGTCTGGCTTGACCATTTACCTTCCTGCCTTAACCACCATCATGTCTGGCCTGTCTATCCATTGCTCTTCCTGTCTCAACCACCACCATGTCTGGCCTATCTATCCATTGCTCTTCCAGTCTCAGCCACCACCATGTCTGGCCTATCCATTGCCCTTCCAGTCTAAACCACCACCATGTCTGGCCTATCTATCCATTGCTCTTCCAGTCTCAGCCACCACCATGTCTGGCCTATCCATTGCCCTTCCAGTCTAAACCACCACCATGTCTGGCCTATCTATCCATTGCCCTTCCTGTCTCAACCACCACCATGTCTGGCCTATCTATCCATTGCTCTTCCAGTCTCAGCCACCACCATGTCTGGCCTATCCATTGCCCTTCCAGTCTAAACCACCACCATGTCTGGCCTGTCTATCCATTGCTCTTCCAGTCTCAACCACCACCATGTCTGGCCTATCTATCCAGTGCCCATCCTGTCTCAGCCACCACCATGTCTGGCCAATCCATTGCCCTTCCAGTCTCAACCACCACCATGTCTGGCCTATCTATTGCTCTTCCAGTCTCAGCCACCACCATGTATGGCCTATCTATCCATTGCCCTTCCTGTCTCAGCCACCACCATGTCTGGCCTATCTATCCATTGCCCATCCTGTCTCAGCCACCACCATGTCTGGCCAATCCATTGCCCTTCCTGTCTCAACCACCACCATGTCTGGCCTATCCATTGCCCTTCCTGCCTCAACCACCACCATGTCTGGCCTATCTATCCATTGCCCTTCCTGTCTCAACCACCACCATGTCTGGCCTATCTATCCATTGCCCTTCCTGCCTCAACCACCACCATGTCTGGCCTATCTATCCATTGACCTTCCTGTCTCAACCACCACCATGTCTGGCCTATCTATCCATTCCCCTTCCTGTCTCAACCACCACCATGTCTGGCCTATCCATTGCTTTTAACGTCTCAACCACCACCATGTCTGGCCTATCTATCCATTGCCCTTCCTGCCTCAACCACCACCATGTATGGCCTATCTATCCATTCCCCTTCCTGCCTCAACCACAACCATGTCTGGAATATCTATCCATTGCCCTTCCTGTCTCAACCACCACCATGTCTGGCCTATCCATTGCCCTTCCTGACTCAACCACCACCATGTCTGGCCTATCTATTCATTCCCCTTCCTGTCTCAGCCACCACGATGTCTGGCCTATCCATTGCTTTTAACGTCTCAACCACCACCATGTCTGGCCTATCTATCCATTGCCCTTCCTGCCTCAACCACCACCATGTCTGGCCTATCTATCCATTCCCCTTCCTATCTCAACCACCACCATGTCTGGCCTATCTATCCATTGGCCTTCCTGCCTCAAACACCACCATGTCTGACCTATCTATCCATTGCCCTTCCTGTCTCAACCACCACCATGTCTGGCCTATCTATCCATTCCCCTTCCTGTCTCAACCACCACCATGTCTGGCCTATCCATTGCTTTTAACGTCTCAACCACCACCATGTCTGGCCTATCTATCCATTGCCCTTCCTGCCTCAACCACCACCATGTCTGGCCTATCTATCCATTCCCCTTCCTGTCTCAACCACCACCATGTCTGGCCTATCCATTGCTTTTAACGTCTCAACCACCACCATGTCTGGCCTATCTATCCATTGCCCTTCCTGCCTCAACCACCACCATGTCTGACCTATCTATCCATTGTCATTATAATTGTTCATTATAATTGTTCACTATATATGTGTGTGCGTGTTGTGTGTGTGTGAGAGAGAGATAGAGAGAAAGAGAGAGAGAGAGAGAGAGAGAGAGAGAGAGAGAGAGAGAGAGAGAGAGTGAATGTGTGTGCGCGCACGTGCATGCGTGTGTGTGGAGAGAGTGATTGAGCGAGAAATGGTGGGGGATTGTGTCAGTGCATGCATTGGTACGTGTATGTGTGAGATTAAATGAGGGAGTGTGTGCGTGAGTGCATGCGTTCATGCGTATGTGTATGTGTGAGAGAGTGTGATTGAGAGTGTGTGTGTGTGTGTGTGTGTGCGTGAAGGATTGTGTGTGAGGGAGTGAGACAGTGGGAGAGTTGTTGTGTTAGTGTGTGTGTGTGAGCGCGCGCATGCGTGTGAGTGTGTGTATATGAAAGAATACAGAGAGAGAGAGAGAGAGAGAGAGAGAAAGAGAGAGAGAGAGAGAGAGAGAGAGAGAGAGAGAGAGAGAGAGAGAGAGAGAGAGATGAACAGATACATGTCATGTAACACGCATGTTATGTAACACGTGAATCCATATGTTTGTGTATTCTCATCTGTCATATTATCAGTTAAATACCATTTGATTTTATCATGTATAATCTAAACTTATGTTCATTACTGTAGTTTGAGTGAGAGAGTGAGTGAGTGTGAATGAGAGACAGAATGAGTGAGCGTGAGAGTGAATGAGTGAGCGTGAGAGTGAATGAGTGAGAGTGAATGAGTGAGAGTAAGAGTGAATGAGTGAGCGTGAGAGTGAATGAGTGAGCGGGAGAGTGAATGATTGAGCGTGAGAGTGAATGAGTGAGCGGGAGAGTGAATGAGTGAGAGTGAATGAGTGAGCGAGAGAGTGAATGAGTGAGCGTGAGGGTGAATGAGGGAGCGGGAGAGTGAATGATTGAGCGTGAGAGCGAATGAGTGAGCGGGAGAGTGAATGAGTGAGAGTGTGTGTGAGTGAATGAGTGAGAGTGAATGAGTGAGCGTGAGAGTGAATGAGTGAGCGTGAGAGTGAATGAGTGAGCGGGAGAGTGAATGATTGAGCGGGAGAGTGAATGAGTGAGCGGGAGAGTGAATGAGTGAGCGGGAGAGTGAATGAGTGAGCGGGAGAGTGAATGAGTGAGAGTGAATGAGTGAGCGTGACTGTGAATGAGTGAGCGGGAGAGTGAATGATTGAGCGGGAGAGTGAATGAGTGAGCGTGAGAGTGAATGAGTGAGCGTGAGAGTGAATGAGTGAGCGTGAGAGTGAATGAGTGAGCGTGAGAGTGAATGAGTGAGCGTGAGAGTGAATGAGTGAGAGTGAATGAGTGAGCGTGAGAAGGAATGAGTGAGCGTGAGAGTGAATGAGTGAGCGTGAGAGTAAATGAGTGAGCGTGAATCAGTGAGCGGGGGAGTGAATGATTGAGCGTGAGAGTGAATGAGTGAGCGTGAGAGTAAATGAGTGAGCGTGAGAGTGAATGAGTGAGCGGCAGAGTGAATGAGTGAGCGGGACAGTGAATGAGTGAGCATGAGAGTGAATGAGTGAGCGTGAGAGTGAATAAGTGAGAGTTTATGAGTGAGCGGGAGAGTGAATGAGTGAGCGTGACAGTGAATAAGTGAGCGGGAGAGTTAATGAGTGAGCGGGAGAGTGAATGAGTGAGCGGGAGAGACAGAATGAGTGAGAGTGAATGAGTTAGCGGGAGAGTGAATGAGTGAGCAGGAGAGTGAATGAGTGAGCGTGAGAGTGAATGAGTGAGCGGGAGAGTGAATGAGTGAGCGGGAGAGACAGAATGAGTGAGCGTGAGAGTGAATGAGGGAGCGTGAGAGTGAATGAGTGAGCGGGAGAGTGAATGAGTGAGCGGGAGAGTGAATGAGTGAGAGTGTGTGTGTGTGTGTAAGTGAATGAGTGGGAGGGAATGAGTGAGAGTGAGAGTGAATGAGAGAGAGAGAGTGTGTGTGTGTGTGTGTGTGTGTGTGTGTGTGTGTGTGTGTGTGTGTGTGTGTGTGTGTGGCGCGCGCTGGCATCACTACTTTTACGTCACATACTTTTTATGTACATATTTTTCTCCATGTTTAGCCTTGTTTATGTTTACAACATTCATTTCACAATGTTTATTTTTCTTCCTATGTAAATGTATAATGCTCTTGATGAACGAAAGACGAGTGATTGGAAGGGCCGAATGTAAGACGGGCCTGCGCGCCCAATTTGTGACCCTAATAAAGTTGATTTGATTTGATTTGATTTGATTTTTCCCTTCCTGCCTCAACCACCACCATGTCTGACCTATCTATCCATTGCCCTTCCTGCCTCAACCACCACCATGTCTGACCTTTCTATCCATTGCCCTTCCTGCCTCAACCACCACCATGTCTGACCTATCTATCCATTGCCCTTCCTGTCTCAACCACCACCATGTCTGGCCTATCTATCCATTGTCCTTCCTGTCTCAACCACCACCATGTCTGACCTATCTATCCATTGCCCTTCCTGTCTCAACCACCACCATGTCTGGCCTATCTATCCATTGCCCTTCCTGTCTCAACCACCACCATGTCTGGCCTATCTATCCATTGCCCTTCCTGTCTCAACCACCACCATGTCTGGCCTATCTATCCATTGTCCTTCCTGTCTCAACCATCACCATGTCTCGCTTGCCCATTGCCCTTCCTGCTTCAGCCACAACCATGTCTGACTTGCCCATTGCCCTACCTGCCTTAGCCACCACCATCTCATCTCATCTCACCATGTTTCTCTTGTACCTTGCTGTGTCGAGGTGAGGTATAAACATCGTGAGAGTGCCCGATTATGGGCTTCATGTATCGATATTACCATGGACTGTACTATTCCCTCCGTCCAACGTTTACGTTGTCGGCCTCTCCCTCTATTTCCATCTGGTCTGTACATCATTGATTGTTGTGGTATGCTGCTGCCTGGTAACTTACTTGCAAGGCCAAACCATTTGACTTGCTACTTTCTAATAAAATCTAGCGCTGCTATAAACCCCACATTAGTCCTGATTTCTGATCTTATCTCTTCGTGATACCTTCAGTATTCTTCTCAGGAATCTCATTTCTGTTGTTGTGATATTTCTTTTCTCTTTTTTTGTCATTGTCTAGGTGTGGCATTGGTAGCATAGAGTTGGTAGGAAGATTGTATTGTAAAATGCTTTCTTAGTAGTTATTGATACATGTTTGTTCATTAGTATTGGTGCCATTTGTCCAATGAGTTGGTTTGCCTTATTGCATCTATTTTCGATCTCCCATTTGATGATATCATACTTCCTAGCAACTTGAAACTCTCTGCTTGTTTCAAGGGATGTTCGTTTAGGTGAATTGTTGTTATTTTTCCTTCTCTAGTTATAGTCATAACACCTGTTTTGCTTGTGCTAATTTTCTTCTCATGTTCCCTACACATTTCGTTTAGACTATTCATGTGGTCTTGTAATTCAGCTTCTGATTTTGCTATTAGTGCTTGGTCGTCCGCAAACAGGAGTTTTCTAATGGCTAGATATGCAAATGGTTCTTCTTCTGTGTTCTCGTCATACGCTATTCTTGCGGCCTCTGTTTTGCTGGTCTCTTTACATATGTTGTCTATATATGTTATGAACAAGAGAAGGGACAGGACACAACCTTGTCGTACCCCAGATCGTATGTTGAAGGGTTCTGAGTGTCCTCCAGTTGCTCTCACTAAGCGTTCACTGTTGTCATATAAACTTTTACATAGTTGTTTTAGATGTGTACTCACACCATATTGTTTAAGGATTTCCCACAGCTTGTTTCTAACTACTCTATCAAATGTCTTTTTCTTGGTCGACAAAGGCTAAGTATAGTGTCTCATTGAATTCGATAGATTTTTCTATAAGTTGTCTAAGAGCAAAAATGGCAGCAGTGCATCCTTTATTTTTCCTAAATCCAAGTTGTTTTTCTCTTAGCTGGGGATCTATAAGATATAATCTAGAAGATTATGGACATGGAGGAGTCCAGACAGCAGGATTAAACACCAGATAGATTACATCCTGATTAGCAAAAGGTTTCGAAATGCGTTAACAGTTGTAAAAACAGTTCCAAATGCAGACTGTTACAGTTATCACAGATTAATTACAGGCACATTGATGGTAAAGTTAAAGAAAGTCAAGTATACAGCAGGAAACCCTAAATATGACTTGTGCAAATTAAAAACTGACAAAGAAATACAAGATAATTTAACATAGAAGTAAAGAACAAATGTGATGTATTGTCTGATCTAGAGATCATATTTCAATATGTATATGATCAATGGGAAATGCTGAAGAATTCAATCAGTTGTGCAGCAGAAAAAACTATTTCAAAAGTAAAGAAAGTGGGGCGTAAGACATGGATGACTGAAGAAATTTTACAAATAATGGAAACAAGAAGACAGAACAAAAATAATCCTGCCAAATATGAAGAAATTCACAGAAAAGTCAGAACCTTATGTAAGGAGGCAAAAGAAACATGGCTTGAGAAAAATTGCAGAGAAATTGAAAAACAACACAACAGTAAAAATGCGAAACTAATGCACAAAAGAATTCAGGAGCTTACTAATCAAAGACAAAAGATGGAAGAGCCATAATAGAAAAAGATCAGATCTTACATGAATGGTCAGATTACGTGAAAAACCTTTATGACGATAACAGAGACCAAAAGTATGATGGTCAAAATAATAATGACGGACCAGCAATTTTGAAGATGGAGGTTCAGGATGCTATTAACCATATGAAATCTGGCAAGACCCCCGGTTCAGACACCGTCACAACAGAAATGATTAATGCTTTAGAAAAATATGGAATAGATAAAGTTACCAGTCTGCTTAATACAATATATGATACTGGAAATATACCTCAGGAGTTATGTAATTCTGTATTTATTGCAATCCCGAAGAAATCAGGAGCCTTGGAATGTGATCAACATCGAACAATTAGTATAATGAGTCACATCACGAAGATTTTGATAAGAATTATCATGCAAAGAGTTAGGAGGAAATTCAACCTGAAAAAGGAGAAGAACAATGTGGGTTTGTAGAAGGCAAGGGTACAGTAAATGCTGTGTATATACTGAGAACCTAATCAAACGTTCTATAGAAGTAAACAAAGATCTACACCTTTGCTTTATTGACTACACAAAAGCTTTGGATTGGATAAAGTGAGACATGTCAACATGATAAGGATGCTTGAAGATCTACAAATTGATGGAAAAGACCTTAGACTTGTAAAAAACATACATTGGAAACAACATGCTGCCATAAGAGTTGATAATGAAGTAAGCCAATATCAGCCTATTAAGAGAGGTGTGAGACGGGGATGTGTAATGTCTGCAGATCCGTTTTCCCTGTACAGTGAAAGTATTTTCAGAAATATTGAAGATATGGAAGGAATCAACAATGGGGGACGATGCATCAATAACATTAGATATGCAGATGATACAGTCTTGATTGCAGACAATGAACAGGACCTGCAAAATTTAGTAGATACGGTTGTTGCACACAGTGAACAACTAGGGTTACAATTAAATTGTAAAAAGACACATATTATGGTCGTCACTAAGAAGAACGAAATGCCACAATGTAATATACAAGTAAATGGGAATATTCTTCAACAAGTGAATAGGTACAATTATCTCGGAACAGTAATAACATGTGATGGGAGATGCCTTGAAGAGATTAGAACGAGAATCACCATGGCAAAAGTAGCCTTTAGCAAGATGAAAAACATACTGACCAATAAAAAGATATCAATTGAAACGAGAAAAAGAGTGTTGAGATGCTACATAGAACATGTACTTTTATATGGATGTGAAGCTTGGACAATGAGCAGTCAGGCTGAAAAACATCTGATGGATGTAGAAATGTTGTTTCTGAGGAAAATGCAAAGAATACCATGGACAGCCAGAAAGACCAGTGAACAAGTCCTTCAAGAAACAAATGAAGATCGTAAACTGATTAGAGACATTAGACGTAGACAGTCACAATGTTTTGGGCATATTATGAGAGGAAATGATTTGGAGAACTAGGTGACGACTGGTAAGATCGAGGGGAACAGACCAAGGGGAAGACCTAGAAGCAAATACCTGGATGGCTTGGCCTTGTGGCATGGTCGAGACAGAAACACGGAGCTAATCCACGACTCTAGTGATCGAGTGAGATGGCAGAACATGACCGTCCACGCTTACCGGCATGGCACATGATGGATGGATGGATGGATGGGGATTTATAATATAGTTCGTTGCCCTTCCTGCCCCAACCAACACTCTGCCTGGCCTATCTATCCATTGCCTTTCTTGCCTCAACCACCACCCTATCTTGCCTATCCATTGCCCTTCCTGCCTCAGCCAAAATCATGGCTGACCTATCCATTGCCCTTCCTGCCTCAACCACCATCATGTCTGGCATTTGCCTATCCATTGCTCTTCCTGCCCGAACCACCACCATGTTTGCAAAACGATCTGATCGCTCGTTGCCTCTCAGGCCTGTGTGCGAAGCTACATAGATGACATCTGGCTGTGCTAATTGTGATATATTCAGTGTGTCCAGCCACCCGTGTCGTATGAGGCCAGTCTGGACCTTCTTGAGCATGTTCACTGAGTCTGTTCAGTATGTGTAACTCAGTATGCCTAAGTATGTGTAACTTAGTATGTGTAGCTCAGTATGGGTAGCTCAGTATGCGTAACACAGCATGTGTAACTCAGTCAGTATGGATCTTAAGTGTTAAGTATAAACAAGCATTTCCTCAATAGATTATTTTAAAATAAAAAATAAAAAAATATGTCGGTTTATCTTACTTCCAGTGATGTTAACCCACGAATGCACTGTCTGAAAGCAGCCGCTAAAGACCACAGCAACAACCGCTAACATGTAGCAGCCCAACGCCATATTTCTGTTCTCTGAACCAGAATCAACGTTGTTAAATTATTGGATATTTGGTGACGTTAGGCTTGTAATATATAATGAAGGCAGATGTTAACAGGATAGGTAGACGAAAACGTTCCTATAGCAGTCAATCCACAATACGAGATGGCTTTGTGCCTGTGTTATATATGCTCTCCACCTTAGGGACACGTTATGCAATAGAATAAGGCCACGTGTCATTTGTTAATTGTGAAACGCATACTACGATTCTTGATGTGAATGATACGCAGGACCGTACAATCACGTTTCATCAAATGAATGTGTCCTGCCTACAGGCGTAGGCGCGCACGTCTTTCCACAAATCTCAGCCCTTGGTTTTCTGTATCAAGCTGATGATATTCCTCCATGCCACCGTCTCAATCCATCCAGCGTCATTACTATTGTTCTGTCTCTGCCTCAGTTGTCTATGGTCTTTCCAGGTTTTGTTCCCAATGCCTACCTTTTCATTACTTGAACATCGAATTTTGATAGTCTCTTTTTTTATTTGAATATAAGAGCGGGCTTCAAATGAAAACCTTAAAAGTGTGATATAAATTACAATAACCATGCCATTGTCTTGTAACCTGTCAGTGTTGTTGTTAAGGATGTCAAGAGTGTTAATCAAGTGACATCATGGTGACGTCATAATGACAGCTTAAAGATGACCGCCCCCCTTTTGACATGCACCAAGGAGGAGCAGCATTCTGTTGTCCGTTTTTCTTTAAAATATCAGTGAAGTAGTGAAACCTATAGAAATTCATCGGCGAATGAAGGTTCAGTATGGCTATGCATGCCTGTTAGTTCATCAAATGTATGGGTGGAGTAGTAGATTGAAAACGGCGTGACTTTTGCGAAGATTACAGCAGGTCGTGCATGAGTGGTTACTCACGCAACAAAGAGCACTTATTTCTACAAAAATCCAATTTCTGGTACCAGTTTCAGGCTGGGTCGGCTTCGGAGCCCAGCTGCATCTTAAAAATTGCTACTGGAATTTAAACTTCAAACACTTGAATACTGGGCCGACAGGCAATCATTCTAACCACTGGGCTACCTCGACCCTCTCTTGAAACGTGGCTAGGTGTAATTGTTCTAGATGTGACTGCATGCGTCTACATCGTTTAACCTAGTATGTGTAAGAACCTCAACAAAGTACACGTGGCAAGATTCTATTAGATTACGTGTCCGTAAGGTGGTTGAGGTTTGGTGATTTTGTTTCATGCAGATTTAAAGTATATAAAATATACGTATGAAAAGATTTGATTTGTGAACTAACATCCCAATAGAAAAGCGTCCACTAAAGTATTCTATATTAAGCAATTACATACATTTGACATTTTAGCTTACCTGAGAAATAGCTCCACAGTTAATTATCAAGCTATTTTTGTTGCTCGATTTATAAATTTAAGGTTTTCACAACATTCTTCTATGAGGCTACACCAATATTTTATGACCCTTTGAACATAAAGATTGTTCGGTCACTAGTCTGCCAATTGTCCATGCTTCCATTATATATATATATATATATATATATATATATATATATATATATATATATATATATATATATATATATATATATATATATATATATATAAAACAGCCGACCCGGCCCGGCTTCGCTCAAACCCTGGTGGGGAGCATCTCATTTAATTCATATAAGTAATCATATAAGCTCCCGTTCCCGTTCCGGCCTATATATCTATCTATCTATCTGTCTGTCTGTCTGTCTGTCTGTCTGTCTGTCTGTCTGTCTGTCTGTCTGACCCGGCCCGGCTTCGCCCAGACCCTGATGGGGAACATCTCATTTAATTCATATAAGTAGTCGTATAAATACCCGTTCCCGACTGTCTGTCTGTCTGTCTGTCTGTCTGTATGTCTGTCTGTCTGTCTGACCAGGCCCTGCTTCGCCCAGCCCCTGGTGGGGAGCATCTCATTTAATTCATATAAGTAGTCATATAAGCTCCCGTTCCAGACTATCTATCTGTCTGTCTGTCTATCTATCTCTCTGTCTGACTCAGCCCGGCTTCGCCCAGACCCTGATGGGGAGCATCTCATTTAATTCATATAAGTAGTCATATAAGTTCCCGTTCCCGACTGTCTGTCTGTCTGTCTGTCTGTCTGTCTGTCTGTCTGTCTGTCTGTCTGTCTGTCTGTCTGTCTGTCTGACTGTCTGTCTGTCTGTCTGTCTATTATTAGAAAGAGCACTTGAAAGATCTTTACATCTTCCCCCAACAATTAACTTGGGTAAATGGAGAGTCTCATTTAATTCATATTCGGCCCCTGCTCCCGTTCCCGTTCCCAAAAAAGACGACCCGGTCCGGCTTCGCCAGGTCCCTGGTGGGGAGCATATCATTTAATTCATATTAGGCGGATGGAGGAGGAGGAGGGAGGAGGAGAAAGGAGGAGGGATTAGCAGGAGGAGGGAGGGGGAGGGAGGAGGAGGAGGGAGGAACGAACGAACGAACAAACTTTATTTTCAAAGGGTTAAGAATTGGGCACGCAGGCCCGTCTAACATTCTGCCCTACTATAACTCTCTTTCATACATTATTTCATTCACACATCATTCAAGGCTAACAGAGAACAGCAACAATATAAAAGATATGCATTATAAAGGCATGGGCAAAATGCGAACATCAAAACTACACGACACAGTAACATTAGATAATGGTCTGACACTTGCTATTAGCCATGTGGAATATACTGGCCTACCAAAAGGGGACTGGCTGTTATACTAGGGTTTTGTTATTATTATTATTATCTCTGTTATTAAGGGGGAAGATAATCCGTACTGAGATAGTGTTCGAGTAATTTGCGATTACATGAATAGGGATTAGTGATGTCTTTGATTTCTTGTGGAAGATTGTTCTGTCACGAGATAGAAGCCATAGATTCGACCTTGTGGTATAAGGCAGACAACCCTACTATTGCCCGACCCGGTTCTCTGGAAAATTACCGCCCTTTGGCTGGCGTTCTAGATGATTCTAAAAAACCCAGACCAGGTGAATTCGATGCACCGGCTGACAGCGCATGGTTTTGGCGCATGCGCCGAGGATTAGGCCGGGCGGACAAAGAAGAGTTTCTGGCTGTCAGGGCGCGTGGACAGACGCTTTTGTGCACAGTGTGTTTTCATTAGAGAGAGCTGGGGCGACAGATGTCTCAAGATGGTTAAAGAAATCCGACGTTTAGTCCTGCCGAGTTACAGCTACTCCAGTATGAAACTGTGTTCAGCAATCTGAAGGTATGTGTACCCTTTAGTTTATTTAACTTTGGTACTCAGTGACCCGATAGTGATAGGCGGTGTGTACTAACCGTGGCGCGGGAAAGTGGGGCATGTGTGAACAGACTACTGGCGTTGCCTGAAGGCAAAACCTGTTGAAGCGTTTATTTGCTAGCAGTGTAATACAGGGATATTTATTGTGTTAGCGGCGCTGGGGTTATTCACAGCTACTGTAGGTTGGGTTAAGTTGGTTCAGGACAACGAGAGCTGTAATTTGAGTTCCCACATGAACCAGCTTCCTGAAATCGAACGTCGTCGATGCGGAATGACGTCACAAGGAGGAAAGCGGAAGTTGTGTAGGACGTCGCCTATACTAGGGCATGTGCGGGCTCAATCGACGCAGCTCGGCGAGGCGATTGTAGTGCGAAGATATATAGAACTCTCGGAGGCTCGTTTCAAGGTCGTGACTTGAGTCGAAAGTCTTTGTCACTTGGTGGGCGACCACTGGCTTCTTTTCTTGGCTTTCCTCTCATCTGTCTTATAGATAGTGTCCCTCAATGGACTGCCAGCTTAATATAGTGGATTCCGGAGAGGGGGACAATGTGGGAGAATTGACCGACGGGACAGGGCTGTCCTATAAGGGCAGTGACACCGTTCTAAATGCTCCGGCCCTTGAGGAGGGAGGGAGAGAACGGGGTGTGGATCTCTGCTACATGGAGAATTATTAAGACCATGTATATACTATTGGATTTAGATTTTGTACCTGAGGCACGGTACTGTATCTGCGCTCGCTGGTAATAGGGACATGAACCAGGGAGATTGGCGTGACCCAGGAAGGGGTCCAGATGCTCATCACCGGCCCTACTTCAGGGCCATTCTGCCTACCATTACTAATGATTCACTAACCCTATATGTCATGTAGAAGTTTTGCAGAGTAGGCCGACACCTCAGTGACGAGTGACCAGCCACCTTGGCACAAGCTATACTCCAGTCCGGGGAAGATAAAGCGGGACACTTAGCAGCCTGTCAGGTCCTAGGACCCCGTTCTTCACTGGCACCTGTGAGCAGCATATGAAGGGACTGTGACTCTCCTGTGAAGAGTCCATGTAGCTGAGGAAGGTGGTGAGAGTGAACTCGCTCAGGGTAAGCTTGGTTCTAGATACTTTCACTGAGTGTTGTCTTCCGCAGGTCTACCTTCGTGAGTGAAGTCTTATCAGATGGTGACGGGTCCAGTGAGTGAGACCAGGCAAGTGTGATTAGCGGACCAAGAACCCTACGATGAATCCTACCATGTATGGGTCACCCGAGTTTACTACACAAGAGGTTGAGTCCGACTAACCCTTGGCCGTCGTCAATACCAAGTATGTTTACTATGTCTATGATATCTGCAGACCGACTACACTCACGGCAAGTACCTTTATGGAGTGATTGTGCCTTGTATCAGAACTATCGACAGATCCACTACCAGCTAGAACCAGATTGTATTGACTTTGAGTGCCAGGCCAGTTTGGCCTATGAATCCGCTGGAGTCTAGAGACTGTATCTCCAGCATCAACATTCTCCATCATCATCTGAGAAGTTACTCTCATATTTATGACACTCTTGTGAACTTTATCAGAGAGGGCAACTCCGTGTTCATATTGTGGCCTCCTGCCAGATCTTGAACATTTTGTCATCTGTGTGGAACACTCATTTGGAGCATCACGGAGTAGGTTTTCCGGAACTAGTCCAGGTCGACCAACTATTATCCTTTCATCTGGGCGAAGACGAGAGCTGGATGGAAGACTATCCAACCCTGGTGAGATCTAGTAACAGGATGACCTGTGGCGTCTACTCGAAGCCTTTCCAGTGATGACTGCTCCACCCTTAAGCTACGCCCAGGCTTGCTGTCTGGACTGTTCTATCGGTTAATAGGTCTATCTCATCATCATCATCCCCACCATCATCACCCTCATTTGTACAATACACATTTTTGTTTCCATATAGATGCCAGAGTTGAGTGTTGAGTCATGCAGTCAGGACGATGTGTGGGTAGGGTAATATCCCTTGGTTAACTGCAGTGAGATAGGTATTCAGAGACCGGTGGGGTAACGTAGACTGAGGTTCCCTAGTCCCAGGCAGATCACTTCCCGTTAGTAAGGTGTGACACCAGTTTCCCCTCACCCCAAGGAATGGTGTGACATTATTTGGGGGCTCGTCCGGGATGGTGTGACGATTCAGCTCTGGCAATTACTAGGTCATTGACACCTTATCTTGTTTTCTGTATAGCAAGTCTAGTCTACATAGGTCTTTGGTCCTATTTCCACTCTTGACTTTGACATAGTGACTTGTGGTGTGCAGTGTTGTGGTCCATAGATTAGCTTTGTGTATTGAGATATATACATTGCCTTGTTGGTTATACCACTCACACTACTAACCCACTCTCTTCAATCATGGCATCTACCAAATTAAATATGGCAGAGGTGCGAGCTACAGGCGTAGATATGGGCCTGGAAGGTGACGCACTCCAGAAGTACATACTGGAGGTGGAGAGAGACTTCCGTCAGGAAGAACGAGAGAGAAGACAACGTGAAGCCGAACAAGAGAATAGAAGGATAGCCTTAGAGGAACGCAAGATGGCTCACGAGGATAAAAAGCTCGAAGCTGAAAGGGAAGCCAAGAAGCTTGAGGCTGAACAAGCTGTCAAGAAGCTTGAGGCTGACCAAGCTGCCAAGAAGCTGGAAGCGGAACAAGAGGCTCAGAAGAGAGAACACGAGTATAGGATGCGGGAGTTAGAACTCAAAGCCCAATCTGAGGGAGCGGTAGGTGGAACTGGTCTCCCTGGTTCACCTAAGGTAGATAGACATGGCTATCACGCCATGAAGTTCCCTCTTGCTCCTTTTGAAGAGGACAAAGAGAAAATAGATCAGTTTTTGCAAAAATTCGAGGCGATGGCTGTTGCCATGGGTCTTGACAAAGACAGATGGTCTCTGAAACTGTCCCAAGGTTTACGAGGTACCGCGTTCGAGGTCTATACGAGGTTACCGGCGGGACAGGAAAACAATTACGACGCATTGAAGTTAGCGTTGTTGAAATGTTTTGAAATGACCGCTTACACGTACCGGAAGAAGTTTCGAACCGCAAAGCGAGAACAGGGCGAATTGTTTGCCGCGTTTAGTTTGCGACTGAAATCCTATTTACTCAAATGGATGGAATTAGCTGGTTTTGCCCAAGACTACGAGAGTCTCGAGGAACTCTGTATAGTTGATCAGATGCGAAAACAGATGTCTAAGCCGCTTAAACTGTTCTTGGGAGAACAAGGGGCGGAACGGTTGGACGTAGTGACTAAGTTAGCCGAACGGTATGTATTAGTACATGGGGAAGCCGGGGAAGCCTGGTCCCAATAGTAGCTAAAGGTTCGGATAACTCTGATAAGAAGAAGAAGAAATTCACTCATCAGAAGAAGGTAGATTCTCCGGGGAAAAGTCCAGAAGAGACGCAGTCTGGGAGCAAGAGCCCACCTACATCTCCCCCTAAAAGGAGATGGCATGAGAAATGGTGCAAGAAGTGCAAGTCGCCCACTCACAATACGAGGGACTGCACTGAGAACGTGAAGAGCTCCCACTTCGCGGCCTGCCTAGTGGAACCAAAGGGGGTTTCCACCGAAAAGGTCAAGGTCGCCGAAGAGACTCTGGACCCGGAAAGACCATCGGTGGTAGAGTTGATCGAAGTGAACGGTCAACAAGCTGAATGCTTATATGACACAGGACTGGATTGTGAGGCAGTCATAGCTGCCTATCTAGTCAAGCCAGAACAACTCACCGGGGATAAAATCGAGATACAACCGGCGATGAAGAGTGCTGTGGCTATGACTTTGCCGATCGCCCAGGTGGAGATCAGGTCAAGGTACGTCACGGGCACGATTCAAGCGGCCGTGTTATCCGATCCCCTCTTTCCCGTAATCCTGGGGTCCCGATATGTATTCCTAGGGAGGCCGAAGGAGCCCATCCGCATAGGCGACCTACAGACGCGGTCCCAACGGGAAAATGAAGAGGCGGACGCAATAATCTCTAAACTCCTGCCGGGGGAATTGCGCACTGCCCAGGGCGAGGACACGACTTTGCGTTCTTGCTATAAGAAGCTACCGAGAAGTACTGACCCACCGAAACGGGGTCAGTACTATATGAAGAATCAGGCTGCTCTACCGGAGAGCAGGAGGGGGAGAGAAACTGCACGGGCAGTTGGTGGTCCCGAAGGACTCCCGACCCCACATTCTTCATATGGGGCACACCATGTCCGAAAAGGGACATATGGGTGTCGGTGCGACGCTTCAACGGATATCCTGCCATTATTACTGGCCAGGAATGACCGGCGACGTACGCCGGTGGGTTAAGTCTTGCCCAGTGTGCCAAAAGACAACACCCAAGAACTGGACTAAGAATAGATTATCTCTGAAGGTGGGAGACGGAGTATTAGTGTGGAGTCCAACGGTCACCAATATACTCGAGGTAGGATGGCAAGGACCTTTTCCCGTGGTAAGGGTAGTGTCTAAGACCAACTACGAGATCTGGATCCGTGGAAAAGGGAAAATTTTCCATGTGAATCTCCTCCAGGAATGGGAGAAGAGATCCGGTAAGGAGTCTCCGCACCTGATGGCGATGGCTGTAGCTGTTAAAACGGTTACGGGTCCAGACGGGGACCGAGAGAGCCCAGTACTACATAGGGAGGTCTATGGGAACGTACGGGGTAGATCGGATTTTCTACCCGAGGATAGGGGGAAAACCACCCGTCGGAGAGAGGCCCAGAGTGACAGGGTCACTGGTAACTTAGGTCGGAAGGGAGGGAGAGCGTCGGGTAGGGCGCAAGAGACCCAGGACTCCGTCCGACGATCAGCTGACCAGCCTCGCTCTCGAAAGAGATGGCTGGGGAAGCCCCAGTCCAGAGGGTTCTGGACAAAGAGACAGTCCGTCGAGGACGAAACCGTTGATCCATGTGCGAATCGCGTATGGAGACCTAGCGGTAGGGACGACATGGTTACAGGGGGAATAGGAAGGTCCGCCTGTATTGCGACCCGTCGCGTACGCGAGTCGGAGACCACTACCGACCGAACGTAACTACACGATGGTCGAGTGTCTGTCGCTGTTCTAGGCTGTCCAAGAGTTCCAGCCATACTTGTATGGTGTACCATTCCCGGTACAGTCAGATCATCAACCGTTGATGTTCCTGGCAACCTCCCAAAAGCTCAACTGCTTTGATGCGTTGGTCTTTGTGGCTTCAGCCCTACAACTTTAATGTTGAATACATTCCCGGAAAGGAGAATGTGGGGGCTGACTTCCTGTCCAGACATCCAGTCCAGGAGAAAGAGGCTGAGTCCACTCGGACCGAACCTCCGGCGGATAAGAGTCGACTCGGTCAACTCTCTTAAGAGAGGGCCTATGTCACGAGATAGAAGCCATAGATTCGACCTTGTGGTATAAGGCAGACAACCCTACTATTGCCCGACCCGGTTCTCTGGAAAATTACCGCCCTTTGGCTGGCGTTCTAGATGATTCTAAAAACCCAGACCAGGTGAATTTGATTCACCGGCTGACAGCGCATGGTTTTGGCGCATGCGCCGAGGATTAGGCCGGGCGGACAAAGAAGAGTTTCTGGCTGTCAGGGCGCGTGGACAGACGCTTTTGTGCACAGTGTGTTTTCATTAGAGAGAGCTGGGGCGACAGATGTCTCAAGATGGTTAAAGAAATCCGACGTTTAGTCCTGCCGAGTTACAGCTACTCCAGTATGAAACTGTGTTCAGCAATCTGAAGGTATGTGTACCCTTTAGTTTATTTAACTTTGGTACTCAGTGACCCGATAGTGCTAGGCGGTGTGTACTAACCGTGGCGCGGGAAAGTGGGGCATGTGTGAACAGACTACTGGCGTTGCCTGAAGGCAAAACCTGTTGAAGCGTTTATTTGCTAGCAGTGTAATACAGGGATATTTATTGTGTTAGCGGCGCTGGGGTTATTCACAGCTACTGTAGGTTGGGTTAAATTGGTTCAGGACAACGAGAGCTTTAATTTGAGTTCCCACATGAACCAGCTTCCTGAAATCGAACGTCGTCGATGCGGAATGACGTCACGAAGGAGGAAAGCGGAAGTTGTGTAGGACGTCGCCTATACTAGGGCATGTGCGGGCTCAATCGACGCAGCTCGGCGAGGCGATTGTAGTGCGAAGATATATAGAACTCTCGGAGCTCGTTTCAAGGTCGTGACTTGAGTCGAAAGTCTTTGTCACTTGGTGGGCGACCACTGGCTTCTTTTCTTGGCTTTCCTCTCATCTGTCTTATAGATAGTGTCCCTCAATGGACTGCCAGCTTAATATATAGTGGATTCCGGAGAGGGGGACAATGTGGGAGAATTGACCGACGGGACAGGACTGTCCTATAAGGGCAGTGACACCGTTC
This sequence comes from Cepaea nemoralis, assembly GCA_014155875.1. Taxonomy (NCBI): domain Eukaryota; kingdom Metazoa; phylum Mollusca; class Gastropoda; order Stylommatophora; family Helicidae; genus Cepaea; species Cepaea nemoralis. Next base: position 101,113 of record JACEFZ010012498.1, read on the forward strand.
TAAATGCTCCGGCCCTTGAGGAGGGAGGGAGAGAACGGGGTGTGGATCTCTGCTACATGGAGAATTATTAAGACCATGTATATACTATTGGATTTAGATTTTGTACCTGAGGCACGGTACTATATCTGCGCTGGCTGGTAATAGGGACATGAACCAGGGAGATTGGCGTGACCCAGGAAGGGGTCCAGATGCTCATCACCGGCCCTACTTCAGGGCCATTCTGCCTACCATTACTAATGATTCACTAACCCTATATGTCATGTAGAAGTTTTGCAGAGTAGGCCGACACCTCAGTGACGAGTGACCAGCCACCTTGGCACAAGCTATACTCCAGTCCGGGGAAGATAAAGCGGGACACTTAGCAGCCTGTCAGGTCCTAGACCCCGTTCTTCACTGGCACCTGTGAGCAGCATATGAAGGGACTGGGACTCTCCTGTGAAGAGTCCATGTAGCTGAGGAAGGTGGTGAGAGTGAACTCGCTCAGGGTAAGCTTGGTTCTAGATACTTTCACTGAGTGTTGTCTTCCGCAGGTCTACCTTCGTGAGTGAAGTCTTATCAGATGGTGACGGGTCCAGTGAGTGAGACCAGGCAAGTGTGATTAGCGGACCAAGAACCCTACTATGAATCCTACCATGTATGTGTCACCCGAGTTTACTACACAAGAGGTTGAGTCCGACTAACCCTTGGCCGTCGTCAATACCAAGTATGTTTACTATGTCTATGATATCTGCAGACCGACTACACTCACGGCAAGTACCTTTATGGAGTGATTGTGCCTTGTATCAGAACTATCGACAGATCCACTACCAGCTAGAACCAGATTGTATTGACTTTGAGTGCCAGGCCAGTTTGGCCTATGAATCCGCTGGAGTCTAGAGACGGTATCTCCAGCATCAACATTCTCCATCATCATCTGAGAAGTTACTCTCATATTTATGACACTCTTGTGAACTTTATCAGAGAGGGCAACTCCGTGTTCATATTGTGGCCTCCTGCCAGATCTTGAACATTTTGTCATCTGTGTGGAACACTCATTTGGAGCATCGCGGAGTAGGTTTTCCGGAACTAGTCCAGGTCGACCAACTATTATCCTTTCATCTGGGCGAAGACGAGAGCTGGATGGAAGACTATCCAACCCTGGTGAGATCTAGTAACAGGATGACCTGTGGCGTGTACTCGAAGCCTTTCCAGTGATGACTGCTCCACCCTTAAGCTACGCCCAGGCTTGCTGTCTGGACTGTTCTATCGGTTAATAGGTCTATCTCATCATCATCATCCCCACCATCATCACCCTCATTTGTACAATACACATTTTTGTTTCCATATAGATGCCAGAGTTGAGTGTTGAGTCATGCAGTCAGGACGATGTGTGGGTAGGGTAATATCCCTTGGTTAACTGCAGTGAGATAGGTATTCAGAGACCGGTGGGGTAACGTAGACTGAGGTTCCCTAGTCCCAGGCAGATCACTTCCCGTTAGTAAGGTGTGACACCAGTTTCCCCTCACCCCAAGGAATGGTGTGACATTATTTGGGGGCTCGTCCGGGATGGTGTGACGATTCAGCTCTGGCAATTACTAGGTCATTGACACCTTATCTTGTTTTCTGTATAGCAAGTCTAGTCTACATAGGTCTTTGGTCCTATTTCCACTCTTGACTTTGACATAGTGACTTGTGGTGTGCAGTGTTGTGGTCCATAGATTAGCTTTGTGTATTGAGATATATACATTGCCTTGTTGGTTATACCACTCACACTACTAACCCACTCTCTTCAATCATGGCATCTACCAAATTAAATATGGCAGAGGTGCGAGCTACAGGCGTAGATATGGGCCTGGAAGGTGATGCACTCCAGAAGTACATACTGGAGGTGGAGAGAGACTTCCGTCAGGAAGAACGAGAGAGAAGACAACGTGAAGCCGAACAAGAGAATAGAAGGATAGCCTTAGAGGAACGCAAGATGGCTCACGGGGATAAAAAGCTCGAAGCTGAAAGGGAAGCCAAGAAGCTTGAGGCTGAACAAGCTGTCAAGAAGCTTGAGGCTGACCAAGCTGCCAAGAAGCTGGAAGCGGAACAAGAGGCTCAGAAGAGAGAACACGAGTATAGGATGCGGGAGTTAGAACTCAAAGCCCAATCTGAGGGAGCGGTAGGTGGAACTGGTCTCCCTGGTTCACCTAAGGTAGATAGACATGGCTATCACGCCATGAAGTTCCCTCTTGCTTCTTTTGAAGAGGACAAAGAGAAAATAGATCAGTTTTTGCAAAAATTCGAGGCGATGGCTGTTGCCATGGGTCTTGACAAAGACAAATGGTCTCTGAAACTGTCCCAAGGTTTACGAGGTACCGCGTTCGAGGTCTATACGAGGTTACCGGCGGGACAGGAAAACAATTACGACGCATTGAAGTTAGCGTTGTTGAAACGTTTTGAAATGACCGCTTACACGTACCGGAAGAAGTTTCGAACCGCAAAGCGAGAACCGGGCGAATTGTTTGCCGCGTTTAGTTTGCGACTGAAATCCTATTTACTCAAATGGATGGAATTAGCTGGTTTTGCCCAAGACTACGAGAGTCTCGAGGAACTCTGTATAGTTGATCAGATGCGAAAACAGATGTCTAAGCCGCTTAAACTGTTCTTGGGAGAACAAGGGGCGGAACGGTTGGACGTAGTGACTAAGTTAGCCGAACGGTATGTATTAGTACATGGGGAAGCGGGGAAGCCTGGTCCCAATAGTACTAAAGGTTCGGATAACTCTGAAAAGAAGAAGAAGAAATTCACTCATCAGAAGAAGGTAGATTCTCCGGGGAAAAGTCCAGAGAAGACGCAGTCTGGGAGCAAGAGCCCACCTACATCTCCCCCTAAAAGGAGATGGCATGAGAAATGGTGCAAGAAGTGCAAGTCGCCCACTCACAATACGAGGGACTGCACTGAAAAGGTGAAGAGCTCCCACTTCGCGGCCTGCCTAGTGGAACCAAAGGGGGTTTCCACCGAAAAGGTCAAGGTCGCCGAAGAGACTCTGGACCCGGAATAGACCATCGGTGGTAGAGTTGATCGAAGTGAACGGTCAACAAGCTGAATGCTTATATGACACAGGACTGGATTGTGAGGCAGTCATAGCTGCCTATCTAGTCAAGCCAGAACAACTCACCGGGGATAAAATCGAGATACAACCGGCGATGAAGAGTGCTGTGGCTATGACTTTGCCGATCGCCCAGGTGGAGATCAGGTCAAGGTACGTCACGGGCACGATTCAAGCGGCCGTGTTATCCGATCCCCTCTTTCCCGTAATCCTGGGGTCCCGATATGTATTCCTAGGGAGGCCGAAGGAGCCCATCCGCATAGGCGACCTACAGACGCGGTCCCAACGGGAAAATGAAGAGGCGGACGCAATAATCTCTAAACCCCTGCCGGGGGAATTGCGCACTGCCCAGGGCGAGGACACGACCTTTGCGTTCCTTGCTATAAGAAGCTACCGAGAAGTACTGACCCACCGAAACGGGGTCAGTACTATATGAAGAATCAGGCTGCTCTACCGGAGAGCAGGAGGGGGAGAAGAAACTGCACGGGCAGTTGGTGGTCCCGAAGGACTCCCGACCCCAAATTCTTCATATGGGGCACACCATGTCCGAAAGGGGACATATGGGTGTCGGTGCGACGCTTCAACGGATATCCTGCCATTATTACTGGCCAGGAATGACCGGCGACGTACGCCGGTGGGTTAAGTCTTGCCCAGTGTGCCAAAAGACAACACCCAAGAACTGGACTAAGAATAGATTATCTCTGAAGGTGGGAGACGGAGTATTAGTGTGGAGTCCAACGGTCACCAATATACTCGAGGTAGGATGGCAAGGACCTTTTCCCGTGGTAAGGGTAGTGTCTAAGACCAACTACGAGATCTGGATCCGTGGAAAAGGGAAAATTTTCCATGTGAATCTCCTCCAGGAATGGGAGAAGAGATCCGGTAAGGAGTCTCCGCACCTGATGGCGATGGCTGTAGCTGTTAAAACGGTTACGGGTCCAGACGGGGACCGAGAGAGCCCAGTACTACATAGGGAGGTCTATGGGAACGTACGGGGTAGATCGGATTTTCTACCCGAGGATAGGGGGAAAACCACCCGTCGGAGAGAGGCCCAGAGTGACAGGGTCACTGGTAACTTAGGTCGGAAGGGAGGGAGAGCGTCGGGTAGGGCGCAAGAGACCTCAGGACTCCGTCCGACGATCAGCTGACCAGCCTCGCTCTCGAAAGAGATGGCTGGGAGAAGCCCCAGTCCAGAGGGTTCTGGACAAAGAGACAGTCCGTCGAGGACGAAACCGTTGATCCATGTGCGAATCGCGTATGGAGACCTAGCGGTAGGGACGACATGGTTACAGGGGGAATAGGAAGGTCCGCCTGTATAGCGACCCGACGCGTACGCGAGTCGGAGACCACTGCCGACCGAACGTAACTACACGATGGTCGAGTGTCTGTCGCTGTTCTAGGCTGTCCAAGAGTTCCAGCCATACTTGTATGGTGTACCATTCCCGGTACAGTCAGATCATCAACCGTTGATGTTCCTGGCAACCTCCCAAAAGCTCAATGCTCGTTTGATGCGTTGGTCTTTGTTGCTTCAGCCCTACAACTTTACTGTTGAATACATTCCCGGAAAGGAGAATGTGGGGGCTGACTTCCTGTCCAGACATCCAGTCCCGGAGGAAGAGGCTACGTCCACTCGGACCGAACCTCCGGCGGATAAGAGTCGACTCGGTCAACTCTCTTAAGAGAGGGCCTATGTCACGAGATAGAAGCCATAGATTCGACCTTGTGGTATAAGGCAGACAACCCTACTATTGCCCGACCCGGTTCTCTGGAAAATTACCGCCCTTTGGCTGGCGTTCTAGATGATTCTAAAAACCCAGACCAGGTGAATTTGATTCACCGGCTGACAGCGCATGGTTTTGGCGCATGCGCCGAGGATTAGGCCGGGCGGACAAAGAACAGTTTCTGGCTGTCAGGGCGCGTGGACAGACGCTTTTGTGCACAGTGTGTTTTCATTAGAGAGAGCTGGGGCGACAGATGTCTCAAGATGGTTAAAGAAATCCGACGTTTAGTCCTGCCGAGTTACAGCTACTCCAGTATGAAACTGTGTTCAGCAATCTGAAGGTATGTGTACCCTTTAGTTTATTTAACTTTGGTACTCAGTGACCCGATAGTGCTAGGCGGTGTGTACTAACCGTGGCGCGGGAAAGTGGGGCATGTGGGAACAGACTACTGGCGTTGCCTGAAGGCAAAACCTGTTGAAGCGTTTATTTGCTAGCAGTGTAATACAGGGATATTTATTGTGTTAGCGGCGCTGGGGTTATTCACAGCTACTGTAGGTTGGGTTAAATTGGTTCAGGACAACGAGAGCTTTAATTTGAGTTCCCACATGAACCAGCTTCCTGAAATCGAACGTCGTCGATGCGGAATGACGTCACAAGGAGGAAAGCGGAAGTTGTGTAGGACGTCGCCTATACTAGGGCATGTGCGGGCTCAATCGACGCAGCTCGGCGAGGCGATTGTAGTGCGAAGATATATAGAACTCTCGGAGCTCGTTTCAAGGTCGTGACTTGAGTCGAAAGTCTTTGTCACTTGGTGGGCGACCACTGGCTTCTTTTCTTGGTTTTCCTCCCATCTGTCTGATAGATAGTGTCCCTCAATGGACTGCCAGCTTAATATATAGTGGATTCCGGAGAGGGGGACAATGTGGGAGAATTGACCGACGGGACAGGGCTGTCCTATAAGGGCAGTGACACCGTTCTAAATGCTCCGGCCCTTGAGGAGGGAGGGAGAGAACGGGGTGTGGATCTCTGCTACATGGAGAATTATTAAGACCATGTATATACTATTGGATTTAGATTTTGTACCTGAGGCACGGTACTATATCTGCGCTGGCTGGTAATAGGGACATGAACCAGGGAGATTGGCGTGACCCAGGAAGGGGTCCAGATGCTCATCACCGGCCCTACTTCAGGGCCATTCTGCCTACCATTACTAATGATTCACTAACCCTATATGTCATGTAGAAGTTTTGCAGAGTAGGCCGACACCTCAGTGACGAGTGACCAGCCACCTTGGCACAAGCTATACTCCAGTCCGGGGAAGATAAAGCGGGACTTAGCAGCCTGTCAGGTCCTGGACCCCGTTCTTCACTGGCACCTGTGAGCAGCATATGAAGGGACTGGACTCTCCTGTGAAGAGTCCATGTAGCTGAGGAAGGTGGTGAGAGTGAACTCGCTCAGGGTAAGCTTGGTTCTAGATACTTTCACTGAGTGTTGTCTTCCGCAGGTCTACCTTCGTGAGTGAAGTCTTATCAGATGGTGACGGGTCCTGTGAGTGAGACCAGGCAAGTGTGATTAGCGGACCAAGAACCCTACAATGAATCCTACCATGTATGTGTCACCCGAGTTTACTACACAAGAGGTTGAGTCCGACTAACCCTTGGCCGTCGTCAATACCAAGTATGTTTACTATGTCTATGATATCTGCAGACCGACTACACTCACGGCAAGTACCTTTATGGAGTGATTGTGCCTTGTATCAGAACTATCGACAGATCCACTCCCAGCTAGAACCAGATTGTATTGACTGCCAGGCCAGTTTGGCCTATGAATCCGCTGGAGTCTAGAGACGGTATCTCCAGCATCAACATTCTCCATCATCATCTGAGAAGTTACTCTCATATTTATGACACTCTTGTGAACTTTATCAGAGAGGGCAACTCCGTGTTCATATTGTGGCCTCCTGCCAGATCTTGAACATTTTGTCATCTGTGTGGAACACTCATTTGGAGCATCGCGGAGTAGGTTTTCCGGAACTAGTCCAGGTCGACCAACTATTATCCTTTCATCTGGGCGAAGACGAGAGCTGGATGGAAGACTATCCAACCCTGGTGAGATCTAGTAACAGGATGACCTGTGGCGTCTACTCGAAGCCTTTCCAGTGATGACTGCTCCACCCTTAAGCTACGCCCAGGCTTGCTGTCTGGACTGTTCTATCGGTTAATAGGTCTATCTCATCATCATCATCCCCACCATCATCACCCTCATTTGTACAATACACATTTTTGTTTCCATATAGATGCCAGAGTTGAGTGTTGAGTCATGCAGTCAGGACGATGTGTGGGTAGGGTAATATCCCTTGGTTGACTGCAGTGAGATAGGTATACAGAGACCGGTGGGGTAACGTAGACTGAGGTTCCCTAGTCCCAGGCAGATCACTTCCCGTTAGTAAGGTGTGACACCAGTTTCCCCTCACCCCAAGGAATGGTGTGACATGTTCCACAGCTGAGCTGCAGAGTACGTTAAGCTTGTTTTGTATAAGTCAATCCTAGGCTTCGGAATGTGTAATATATTTAAACGTTTACTGTGTCTAGCATTATATTTAAACAATGGCCAAAGGTAATTTGGAGCATTCCGATGCAGGATTTTGTGAATTAGTTTAGCTTTAATGAAAAGCAGGCGTTTGAGGAGTGGTAGTAACTGAAGGCGTTTATACAGGCTAGGATTGTCAGATAAATGTTTGTTATAAATTAGACTCATGGCCCGTTTCTGGAGTGAGTAAAGTCGCTTGGTGTTTGAATTAGAACAACCGTCCCAGATTGTAGAGCAGTAGTCAAAGTGTGTCTGTATATGAGAAGTATAGAATAGTTTCCTTGTGTCCTCATCAAGGAAGTTTTTAATTTTGGCGAGTTGGTAGACCTTTTTCTCTGTTTGTTTAATAAGCGCTTGAACGTGGGAATTAAAGGTTAGGTTTCTATCAATCATTATGCCTAATGTTTTGTGCTCAATTACACTTTCTACTGGCATGTTATCGATGTGAAGTTGAAGTGATGTGTGTGAGCTTAGAGTTTGAAGTCTTTGTCTGGTTGTTAGTAACATTGATTTTGTTTTAGTGATGTTAATTTGCATACGGTTTGAATAGCTCCACCTAACTACATTATTTAATTCTTGTTGTAAAGACGACTCCAATAAAATACAGTTTTCAGCATTTGTGTACACTGTACAGTCGTCTGCAAATAGATCGCAGGACGACGAAAGATGTAAAGGTAGATCTTTAATATATATGGCAAACAATAGAGGGCCAAGAATAGAGCCTTGCGGTTCTCCAATATTGAAGGTAGTGGTATGAGACAGACATTTATTATGTGATACTACTTGCTTTCTGTTTGATAGAAAAGATGATATTAGAGTGACTACATTAGGGCCAATTTCCATTGTCTCAAGTTTTTTAATTAAAATAACATGGTCTATCATATCAAAGGCTTTCTTGAAATCAATAAACACAGTTCCACATAGACTGTTGTTGTTTATATTCTGGTGCCAATTTTCTATCATGTTTGTTAGGGCCGTATGGCAAGAATATTTTGGTCGAAATCCTGATTGGTTGTCAACAATAATCTTGTTGCGAACTAAATACTGTAATGTTACTTTATGGATGTGTTTTTCTAGTGGCTTAGATTGTGATGATAGTAAGGAAATGGGTCTGTAATTGTTCGGGAGATCATTGTCCAATGAAACAGATTTAAGAAGAGGGTACACTTTAGCGATTTTGAGAGCTGATGGAAAGTGGCCTTTGGTGAGACACTGATTATATACATAGGTTAGTGATATACAGATCACTGGCGCAGCACAACTGAGAATCCGGTTGCTGATTCCATCTAACCCAGATGAGGTTGTGTTTTTTAGGTTACTGAGGTAAGTGAATACCTCAGTGATTGTCATTAGCGGTATGTCGGAAAGAATATCGCCGGAGCATCTATTCTGGCAAAACGATGAAGTAAAGATAAGTTGCAAGGAGAATTAGGTATTGAAGCCTTCAACTGGTCTATGTCAGTTTGAAAAAAAATTACTGAATTGGTAGCATGTAATATGATTTGATGGTAAAGAATTTCGGAAGTTATACTTGTTTGTCAAGGTGTTAATTGCCTTCCATGTATCCTTACTATTTGTTTTATCCATTACTAAGTTCTTAAAGTAATTTTTCTTTTCCCGTCGTATGGTATATTGAACTTTGTTTCTAAGAGTACGGTATGTGCTGAGATCCCGCTTTCTATGTGCTTTATCTCTGTCTCTCATAATTTCAAGTATTTCCTGGGTGATCCAAGGTGGCTTGACGTTGTGTTTTACTCGAACTTCCTAGATTGGCACATGTCTATCAAAAACACCAATAAATGTTTTCATCCAGAATTCCAGAGCATCATCCGGGTCAGGAAGCTGACAAACATTGTCTAGAGGTGAACTGAGCAAGTCCTGTAAAAATGCGTTTTGGTTGAAATGTTTGTAACTTCTATATTTTACACTTATGTGTTTATGTTTAGGAGTTTTAATTCCTTGTTTAGACTACGTGCAGCATATTGGATAGTGATCGCTCATTGCACAATTGGGTACAGCGCATTCTATGATGTTGTCTGAGCAAGTTACATAAATGTAATCTATGACTGTTGAAGATGACTTTGTTACTCTAGTAGTCTGTTGTACTATTTGTTGGAAATTGTATGATGCAATTATAATTCCGCATATTATGTTGGATTTGTTGGTGTCAATGTTAAAGTCTCCGAGTAGTATAATTTCCTTCCCGGAAGCGAAAACCACATCCATCATGGTAGTGAAGTTTTCGTACCAGACGTGTCCAGCACTGGGATTTCGATAGAGATAGCCAATTATCAGGGGTGTGCGGTTTTGAAGTTTTAGCTCTAACAACATACATTCTATTTCGCAAGTTTCAAAGTCTAGCCTACGGTGAGCATTTAGTAAATTAGAAACATAGGTTACTATGCCTGTCTCTTGTTTCCTACAGGGATCCCTTCTAAAAACTTTGTACCCTTTAATAGATATGTCCTCATCTGAAATGTTATCATTAAGTCTATTTTCACTAAGGCCGAATAAATGAAAATTTTCATTAAGAATAGAAGATAACTCTGGTAGCTTGTTAAATAAGCTGCAAATGTTTAAGTGTCCAAGGCGTATTCCTGACTTATTGAGCCAGTGTTGCCACTTCTCAGACATTTCATCCATGAAGAAAGTGTAAATTAGTCAAAGTTAAGCAAAAATACAAGATCATTTTAAAAAATCACAATTACATTAACTTACAAAATATCAGTAATACAAATAGATATGTAAATGACAATATTATAACGATATAACTAATTAGACCAACGAATATAATGTAAACACGGAACAAAACGAATTAAAGAACATACAACAAATAATTAACCTGAAAAAAAGCTACTTCACAAGCTAAGTAACCAACTGTTATCCAAAAGAATTAATAAATGACCATACAAGTCAATGTCTCTGTTTAAAGCGGAGTATCCCACACGGGAAATAAAACGTTAAACAGTAAGCAGAAGGAAGAACAGTGAAAACCCCCTCACTCACAGTAAAAACACAATAAAAAGTATTATAAAGCTATACAGCTAAGTACTATCAATTAATATAAAGTCAAAACAAGTCAATGTTTGTAGTTGCTTATAACCTAATACGTTACTAGATCAAGTAGTAACCAAATATGCAGATAAACGTTCAAGGAGAGGCTCTTTCTTGTACCGAGATCCGGTGTAGCTTTGTGCTAAGTTTCTAGTAAATACCAGGTTGTGTTGGTTGTTGGTATAACAACATTATAAGTGAAATTGGTACTGATGATGTCTCATGGGTATGTAATGACTACCAACTAGAGCCTCTGGTTGGTGGCTAACAGGAGGTTGTGGTGGCACATCGTTGTTGCTGAGAGTTGGTTCCTTTCTGGGGAGAATAGGAAAAATATCTTCGTAATTATTACCCTCCTGTGTGAAAGTATCTAACGGACTTGGTGTAGTGGTAGTGTCCCGTCTGGCTTGGATTTCAGGTGCAGTGGTTATGAGTGGTCTGCAAACTTCTGTCCTATTGGTACTTGATGTGACGGGAGAATGTCGTCTGGCTTGAGTTTCAGGAGTAGCTAAATGTCAGAGTCCGACAGGGGACAGCGATGCAGGGACATCGTTACGACCGCCAGGCGACTTAGCTCCCAGTAAGGGATGCAACAACTTCGTTGCGCCGCCAGGCAAATAGGAGTTATCGGCCTGCGAGATCGTTTGCTGACCAGCGGTCAGGCCGCCAACGCAAGACGCACGCCTGCCACGTGACGCCACGTCAGGCAGGAGGCAAGTTGCGAACCAGGTCCAGACAGCTCTGGGACACGGAACATGACGGACGTGTGAGAAAGGCGTTGTATGGTTTCTGTATTGAAAGGCGAGTGTCTGGACATCTTGCGAGTCAGACTTGTGACTGTATTGTGGATGTAAGTTGTAAAGTATCCATTATATGTATTTGTGATCATCGTTCTGTATTTGATATGTTAATAAATCCACCGAACGATGTGTCGTTGAGTCTTACGTCAAATCACGTTGTATTTGTACTGTCTCACACTTGTTAGGAAAGCGAGCCAAGTTTAAGACCCTGACATGTGTGAACGTGGAGGGCTCGTCCAGCTTTAATTTAGTTATATTTGAACGTGAATAGCTTGTCCTTGTTGAACGTTTAATTTAATTAGATTTAAACTTAAATGTGATCATGGAAGGCTCATTTTGATTGTTACTACATTATTTAAACATGTGTAAGACCATTTGTAAACGTACAATGCATACATTCTGTTTGATCCTGTAAGCGTGTAAAACATTTGTGATTTGTGAAACTTGTCACCGTTTTGACCTTGTCGACATTGTGATCTTGTCGCCATTTTGACCTTGTCGCCATCTTGTAAACTTGATGTCTATGTCCTTACTGAATGTCATCTTGATGTAAGTGATGTGTCATCAATGTTGTAGAGTGTTAAGATATTTGTAGATTGTCTTTATGAATTGAGTTTGTGGAACGCGAAAAGTGTTTGGAAAGAAAGTAACGTGTATTGTAAAAAAATTGTTGACGGACAAACTTACGACATACAATTATACTCAACGCCATACAAACCTAATCAACACTTAGTGACAAGCAGGCACACACCAACAAATAGACGCTAATTTATCTTCTTCCAAAATAAAAGCAGGTTTTTCCGTACCATCCGAAACCTTGCCGTAGAGGTCATTTGTAGTCTGAGGTAGCGACCCTACAGTTCCTAGCCCGATTTCCAACCGTTCTTCACCGCATCCAGGGCACTTGAGTATACTTTTTCCTTTTCGTATACTTTAAAAATGCATTTTTAGGCACATATCGTCCATATAAACAGATTGTAAATTGTTGATTACTAACCACTTATTACATATTGTGTGTGGCTGGTATTTCATTGACATTTTTCCATCATGTCTTCATTATTTGATTTCATTGATATGGGGATAAAGTTACAGTTACATGGTGATGAATTAACACAGTGGAGTGAGCAGAAATATGCAGAATACCTACAAGTACAGGAAAAAGCGGCTGAGCGCGAAGAAAGAGCAGCAGAAAGAGCTGCCAAGCAAGTAGAGGCAGACACAGCCTTAAAGCATGCAGAATTGGCTGAAAAGACCAAGCAAGCTGAGATAGATAGTGCATTGAAAAAGGCCGAGATCGAGAATGAAACAGAGCTGAAGAAGGCAGAAATAGCAGCTCAGAGTAAGAGAGAAGAACTGGAGTTACAGTTGAAGATGAAACAACTTGACACTGAGACTGCCATTAACAAAGAGTTTAAGAAATCTGAAAGACTGGAGAAAGAAAACCAGTATAAGAAATATCAAGGTATTGTACGTAATTATACCTCGGGTGACTGCATTGCAGCCTTTACCCAAAATTTTGAAACTTTAATGGAACATTATCAAGTTCCACTGTCTGAATGGAATATTGTGTACATGAGGAGTTTGTCAGGGGAACCTCTTAAAGTTATTGAAACCATCCCCAAAGACCTCAGAAAAGATTACCATTATCTGAAATCTAAGATTATGGCACATTTTATGTTAGATGAGGCAGGTTACAGAGAACAGTTCAGTAAATTGAGCCCAAAACCGACTCAAACGTTCTCTGACTACCTCTGCTTAGTCCGAGATATTTTCACCAAATGGACGTCAGCAGCCAAAATTGAAAAAAGTTATCAGAGATTGGAAGATCTAATTATTAGAGACAAAATTGTGTCATCTATTCCTTCAGCCTTTGCTAAATTTTTGTTAGAGAATGAATGCTCTAGTGTGGATGAAATTGAAAGACGGGGTTCGGCTTACTACACAGCCAACAAACATTGCTTTGCTACTGAAGATACTAACATTAACTTTGTAGCAGCGGCTAATTATGACAAACAACCCTATAGTAGGCAGAAATTTCGTAAGCCTACCTCTGAGAAGTTATATCATTGCGAGTATTGTAGATATTCTCATCAGCAGAGTGAGATGTGTGATAAAAACCCTCGTTACAAGACGTACTTACAACACAGGGTAAATCAACAAAATCAGGAGCGTGAAATCTTCAAAGGGTTGACTAAATGTTTTCTCTGTAAGGCGTTCGGACACCATCGGAGGGATTGCGAGGGCAGGCAGATGACCAAAAAAGCAAATGCCGCCTTGTATGATAGTTCCGCGTCTGAAGAAGAAGAGCCAGAGAAACAACCTGTGAACTCAGCACAGGCTGTTGACATATTCAACGCAAACAAATGCTATGTTTGTAATACTTTCTATGAAGATGGTATTTTAAAATGCGGTCATACCATCCCTATTGCCAATGAAGAAGCTAATTCGGTAATAGGTTCAAAGGGCAGAATAAACATCCATCACGGATATGTAAATGGCAAATATGCTACAGTCCTTCGCGACACAGGAAGTACAATCATTGGCCTGAAAAGAACGTTCATATTGCCTACAGATTACACAGGCAGGCACGTAACATGTAGAACATTCTCAGGCAATATTGAGAGATACCCATTAGCATGGGCATATATTGATACACCTTTCCTCACTGGGAAAGTAAAGTGCGCTGCACTAACCAGTCCAGTTTGTGATATAATTATTGGTAATTTACCTGAGGTAAATGATAAACCTCATGACATAACATCTTCATGTAATGATGATACCATAACATCACCATCAAATGTCATCATTGAAAATGTCACACCACCTATTGATTTTAATGTAGCTAATGTAGCACTAAGTTCTCATGACATCATTGAAACTATTGTTCCATCATCATCATCTGATATCATTGAGTGTGTGAACGCAGTAACAAGAGCTACTGCTAGAGTGCAAGATGAAGTAAATCAAACTGAGGCGATACAATTGCTCAGCCCAGTTTCACTACCTACTAACACCATGAAGGAAGCATTTGTAACAGCCCAAAAAGCTGATCCTTCATTGGCAAAATACTTTGACCTGATCGGCCGAAAGCCAAAAGTAACCAAGAATGCAAAATGGCATTTTGCGATGAAAAATGACATACTCACTAGGTATTACACCAGAGGTGACAATACCACAGAGCAAACTGTTTTGCCAACTAGTTATCGCAAACAAGCCTTACATCTTGCACACGATATACCTCTTGCAGGACATATGGCATACGTTAAGACCAGATCAAGGTTATTGACACTAATTTCACTGGCCAAAATTTTGCAATGACATTAAAGAATATTGCAGAAGTTGTGACACCTGCCAGAAACTGGTTAAAAAAGGTAAACACCCACAGGCAAAGTTACAAGTTACCGACTTAGCCAGTCGACCTTTTGAAAAGCTATCGGTTGACATAGTGGGCCCTCTCAGTCATACAACAACTAGAGGGAATAAATTTATTCTAACGGTCATTGATCAATGTAGTCGCTGGCCAGAAGCTATTCCGTTAAAGAACATAACTGCCAATGAAATAATGGAAGTGTTCTTCCATATTTTTTCTAGGATAGGGTTTCCAGATACTATCCAATCTGATAGGGGCACTCAGTTTATTGCCGCATCCACCCAAGCTTTCACCAAAATGCTGGGAGTTAAGCAGTGTTTCAATTCCCCCTACCATCCTCACAGTAGCGGAGTGATAGAAAAATTTAACGGGGATCTTAAGCACATGCTTGCAAAAGTGACGCAAGAACACCCCAACAACTGGGATGTATATCTACCAGCTATTCTTTTTGCTTATCGCGAGGTACCACATGCTAGTACCGGTTTCTCTCCTTTTGAACTTATCTATGGTGCCAAACCACGTGGCCCATTGACCATTTACCACCAAATGTTAACTGACTCTACACCAGTACTTAAACCCATATCATCATACTCATATGTGACATCATTGCGTGAAAGAATCATCAAATCTTGTGTTATTGCAAAGAATGCACTAAAACTATCTGGTGCTACTTATAGACAGTATGCTGACAAAGGTAACAGGACAATAACATTGACACCTGGACAGGACATTCTTCTTCTGCTACCTAGTGACAGACACCTTCTGACTGATTCTTGGCAGGGACCTTTTAAAGTGACAAGACAGATTTCACCTGTAGACTACGAGATCCTTATAAAAAACAAACACAAAATATTTCACATAAATATGCTAAGACCATACCACAACAGAGACAACGAACAAGACGATACAACAGCTTGTACAGTGATAATAGATCACGAAGACGACGATGCTAGTGACGAAATTCCAACACCTGCATTAGACACGACAGACTGCTTGAAGGAGATCAAAATCAACCCAAATTTAACTCAAGCAGACACAGACAGTTGCAAACAACTTATACAACAGTACAACACCATCTTTTCCAACAACCCAGGACAAACAGAATTAATACAGCATCACATCGCACTCACATCAAACACACCCATTAGATGCAGACCATACACCATCCCATTACATTACAAAGAACAGTTACATCAAGAAATCATCAACTTAGAGAAAAATAACATCATAAGACGATCCCAATCAGACTACTCATCTCCCATGGTCATAGTACGCAAAAAGGACAATACAATAAGACTGTGCATCGACTACCGAAAACTGAATAAAATAACTGTTCTGGATCTTGAGCCAATGGCAAACACTGACGATCTTTTGACAGAACTGACAGACGCTAGGTTCTTTACGACTGTAGACATGGTTAAAGGTTATTGGCAGATTGCTGTAGACGAACAGAGCAGACATCTGACAGCTTTCGCCACACCTTGGGGACTGTACGAATGGTGCAAACTTCCATTTGGGCTTGTTAACGCCCCATCCACATTCGTACGTATGACACGACTACTGCTAAGAGACATTCCTAACATAATTTGCTATATTGACGACATATGCATTCACACAGAGACAATGACGGAGCACATTAAGACATTAGACCAAACATTTGAACGGATCAAACAGCACGGACTGACAGTGAAGCCTGCAAAAGTAGACATAGCCTACCAGGAAATATCATTCTTGGGTTACAAAATATCCAATGGCTTTGTCACGACAGACGATAAAATTGTGTCCAAGATACTAAAACTCTCACTTCCGACTACTAAAAAACAAGTCAGAAGTTTGCTGGGCCTAATCAATTATATAGGCAATTTATTCCTGATTTTTCGGAACTGACCGAGGTATTTACTAATTTACTAACAAAGGATAAACCTGAGAAAATTGTACACGATCAATGCCTAAAAATCGTATTTCATAAAGTGCTATCATGTTTTTTCCGATAAGAATAAACAGAATCTTATCCTTAAATTGCCCGATATCCGTTTACCTTTCAGATTACGCACAGATGCTAGCTCCGTGGCGATTGGAGCAGCCCTGTTGCAGGAGTACAACAACATCCTCCACCCAGTTTTATTTTGTATCCCGGAAGCTGAAAGCCCGAGAGCGGGCATGGGCCATTCCTCAATTGGAAGCCCTAGCTTTAGTAGTAGGTATCACCAAATTGTCTAGATTTCTGCTAGGACGCCATTTCATCGTAGAATCGGACAGCAGCCCCTTACGATGGATGAATTCAGGTGTGCCATCGAACCATATGATAGCGCGTTGGTCTGTGAAACTTCAAGATTATAGCTTTGAGGTTCGACATATCCCAGGCAGAACCAATTCAATTGCCGATCTTTTGTCAAAATATCCAATGGCTTTGTCACGACAGACGATAAAATTGTGTCCAAGATACTAAAACTCTCACTTCCGACTACTAAAAAACAAGTCAGAAGTTTGCTGGGCCTAATCAATTATATAGGCAATTTATTCCTGATTTTTCGGAACTGACCGAGGTATTTACTAATTTACTAACAAAGGATAAACCTGAGAAAATTGTACACGATCAATGCCTAAAAATCGTATTTCATAAAGTGCTATCATGTTTTTTCCGATAAGAATAAACAGAATCTTATCCTTAAATTGCCCGATATCCGTTTACCTTTCAGATTACGCACAGATGCTAGCTCCGTGGCGATTGGAGCAGCCCTGTTGCAGGAGTACAACAACATCCTCCACCCAGTTTATTTTGTATCCCGGAAGCTGAAAGCCCGAGAGCGGGCATGGGCCATTCCTCAATTGGAAGCCCTAGCTTTAGTAGTAGGTATCACCAAATTGTCTAGATTTCTGCTAGGACGCCATTTCATCGTAGAATCGGACAGCAGCCCCTTACGATGGATGAATTCAGGTGTGCCATCGAACCATATGATAGCGCGTTGGTCTGTGAAACTTCAAGATTATAGCTTTGAGGTTCGACATATCCCAGGCAGAACCAATTCAATTGCCGATCTTTTGTCACGTTGTCCGACCGACCCAGTGAGCACCAATGTCTGAGTGCAGTATGTAGAAATACACTCAGACCGACACAGCCATTTAGCAGTGAATAGTGGTTTTCCATTCACAAAAAGCTGTGTAATGTCTACAATATTGTGATAGGGATTACTCCCATTATATATAGTGTTCGTATTTTACTAGTTCATGTAGTGATTGTCGTGTATAAATGTGTAGTATGTGGTAGAAAGCGAACTTTATTAACTGTATATATTACGTACAAGAACAGTGTCACATTCGCACTTACCTGAAGCGAATTATCCAACTTGACAGTGACAACTTCGTGTTGAATCCTCCAGGAATATTTTAATTACGAGTGTGAAAGTAAAAACTGAACAGTGACGACTTTTCTACACCTCTGCAGTGAACCGAAATCTTTAATGTTCGACTGAAACATCCAACACATGAACATTCGATCGTAATCCAGAAGATTGTGTACCAAAATCCAACACGAACTTTGAGAACATTGTTCATTCCTTAAACTACATCAAACCGGAACAGGTGTGTTCTACAAGCTTTACCATCAGCTGATTTTAGAGCTCGTTTGTACTTCCGGATTAAGTAGAAATTTAGAACAAAAATAGCAGACAACATATAAAAGATTAAAAAGTTTTGACGATTCTAAAATGTTTAGGATTCTATAAAATTGAATACACGAATTGTGTGTTTATTTATTTCTCTAATGTAATCTTAGAATCATATCTTGATTAACGTATTCATATTACCGACTTTTTCTCGTTAATATGAAGAAACGTCAAGCAATGACACTAAGAAATTAAATAGTTATTGTAAATTATTGTGTTTCACTAATGTATGAATTATTTCCCTTTCATTTATTGTTATTACATTTTCACACAAAGGGCCATAATTTGAAATGTATATGCTAATGTGTTGTGTGTAATATAACATGTTGTTGTTAAAGTGTTGACACCACAGGCAGGCATCTACTGGGCATGGCAGAGGGTTGCCAACATTGTATACCAACACAATAACTCCTGGCCAAGTAGGGACAGGGTTTGAGTGTTTTATACGACTTATATAAAGTCGTATTTCAGTCTCGCGAGATGGTTTTTGTTTCAAGAACCATATTATTATTTTTTTTCAAATTGCGTTGACGTAGATGCGTGAAGCTGGTGCTACTGATCCGACTGGGTGATAATACGATTGAGGTAACCAGCCATCGAGAGGGTGAAGCCTGATATGTGTTAAACATGAAGCACCACATGTCTTTGTACCCAACTCCCAGTTCTTATATATTTCTATGCCATGTGTGTAATTTTGATAACGTTGTGTATAACAATGGGAAGGTAGACTCTGACAAGGGCATACTATTAACCCAACAGGTACAGACATTAGACATGAAAGACGACATCTTTCATGGATTTTACCGGGGGAGCGTGTCAGAGTCCGACAGGGGACAGCGATGCAGGGACATCGTTACGACCGCCAGGCGACTTAGCTCCCAGTAAGGGATGCAACAACTTCGTTGCGCCGCCAGGCAAATAGGAGTTATCGGCCTGCGAGATCGTTGCCTGACCAGCGGTCAGGCCGCCAACGCAAGACGCACGCCTGCCACGTGACGCCACGTCAGACAGGAGGCAAGTTGCGAACCAGGTCCAGACAGCTCTGGGACACGGAACATGACGGACGTGTGAGAAAGGCGTTGTATGGTTTCTGTATTGAAAGGCGAGTGTCTGGACATCTTGCGAGTCAGACTTGTGACTGTATTGTGGATGTAAGTTGTAAAGTATCCATTATATGTATTTGTGATCATCGTTCTGTATTTGATATGTTAATAAATCCACCGAACGATGTGTCGTTGAGTCTTACGTCAAATCACGTTGTATTTGTACTGTCTCACACTTGTTAGGAAAGCGAGCCAAGTTTAAGACCCTGACACTAAAAGTGTCCGGCGCGATCCCGTATTGGATGTATGGTATGTCCGTTCAGGATATTTGATATTCTTGGCGAGAAAACTGGTGCCCAATGTAGACAAATGTATTTGATCCTTATAAAGACTCTTTTTTGGTGCACCAGCCTGTGAAGTGAATGATGCTGTGTTATTGATGAATTGTATCATGTTTTGAGAACAGAACTTCTGCAAAATGTTGTTATTTATGTCAGCTAGACGGCGCTGCTGTCCATAACTGGTGATATGATGGAGGAGAAGAAAATGGATGAGTTAGGAAAAGTGTGACGTAATCCGTTCAAGAGTGCCAGTAGTTGAGACCCTGTGATTTGTTGGTTGTTCATGGTGTCGGTGATTCCAATATGTACGCTTGCCTTTCTAACGCTATGATTAACAGCCAAACTGCTAATCTTGTCTGTTAGCCGGTCTACACCAGCCCCAGGCAGTGGGATTATTGAAACAATGTCTTTGTCTGACGTGGCCATCCTGTCGCTGTATAAACCTTTCATTAAGGAATCGCCTAGTATAATATGTGTACAGTCAGGTCGTGCTGTCTGTACATGTTGGTTTTCAGCACGTCTCGCCCGTTGTTTCATCCATTTCCGATTATCAGCAGTCTTTATGTCTCCATGTGGTTCTCTCGATGTATCTTGTAGGCTTGTCTTGCCCGTTGGCAGCATGTTAGAGCACTGTAGGTTTTCTGGTGACTTTTCTTGAAGTACTTCGAACATATTGCTTATTTTGACGTCAATGGGGTAGACTTCTTGTTGTTGTTTATCTTCGTCTGCGCATTGAGATGTTTGTTGTTGTTTATCTTCCTCTGCGCATTGAGGTGTTTTCATAGCGCTTATCTGTTCTGGGTGGGATTGAGCTTCCTCAAGATTTCCTAAGGATGAATCGGTTGCTTGGGAATTACATTCTTCTTCGGTTTGGTTGGTAGATGACACATTCTGTAAGATTTGAACTGTATTTCTCAGCAGTAAATTTTCATCTCGCAGGAGTGCGACTTCTGTCTTGAGAGCATTGTAATCACTGCTTATCTTGTTGTATGCTTCAATGTTGGTTGAAACAGTGACAATGAGCGCCTTTAGTGATTGTTCTAGTTCCTCAATGCGCTGTTTACAGTCGCACGAATGTCCATTGATAGTTAAGATGCTATTGTTATCTGAGGCAGGTACTTTTTCAACAATGTCAACATTGGGTTCTATGTTGTTTTGGATACGCTCCATTGGGTATTCAATGGCCAAGTGCACTGGTGGGTTGGCAGGCCTCGGGTTGATGTTGTCATGTACACTCATCGTATGAGTTAATTGACGAATATTGTTAGCTGGTGTGCTGTCGACAGCTGTAGTTGTGGGCTGCGTAGATTCGGTGAATGCCTGTGTCGAGTTTTCAAGTTCAACAAATTCTACTTTTAGCCAGGAATTAATGTTGTCATTACTGCCCTGTGTCATGAGTTTATTTTTACTGTGGTACAAATGTATCGTAATTACTAGCGTCAGGAGGGAGGAGGAGGAGGGAGAAGGAGGATGGAGGAGGAGGAGGGGGAGGAGGGGTGGAGGAGGGGGAGGGGAAGGAGTAGGGGGGAGGAGGAGGAAGGGGGAGGAGGAGCGAGGAGCGAGGAGGAAGACGGAGGAGGAGGGGGAGAAGGAGGGAGGAGAAATAGGGATGAGGAAGAGGGAGGAGGAAGAGGGAGGAGGAAGAGGGAGGAGGAGGAGGGAGGAGGAAGAGGGAGGAGGAGGGAGAAAGAGGAAGGAGAGGGAGGGAGAAGGAGGGAGGAGGAGGGAGTATAAGGAGGAGGGGGAGGAGGAGGGAGAGGGAGGAGGAGGAGGGAGGAGGAGAGAGGAGGCGGAGAGATAAGGAGGAAGGAGGAGGGTGAGGAGGGAGGAGGAAAATGGAGGAGGAAGGAGGAGGAGGGGGAGGAGGAGGGGGAGGAGGAGAGAGGACGAGGAGGGGGAGGAGGGAGAGGGAGGAGGTAGAGGGAGGAGGAAGAGAGAGGAGGAGGAGGGAGGAGTTGGAGGAGGGAGGAGGAGGGAGGATGAGGAGGTGGAGAATGGAGGAGAAGGAGGGAGGAGTAGGAGGGATTAGGAGGAGGGAGGAGGAGGGAGGAGGAGAGATGAGGGGGAGGAGAAGGAGGAGGTGAGGAGGAGAGGGAGGAGGAGGGGGAGGAAGACAGAGGAGGAGGCGGCGGAGGAGGAGGGAGGAGGAGGATGGAGGAGGAGGAGGGAGGAGGAGAGTGAGGAGGAGGGAGGAGGTAGGAGGAGGGAGGAAGAGGGAGGAGGAGGAGGAAAAGGGAGGAGGAGGATGGAGGAGGAGGAGGAGGAAGAGGGGGAGGAGGAGGGGTAGGAGGAGAAGGGGAGAGGAGGGGAGAGGAGGAGGATGAGGATTATAACGCATATGCCTGTTGATATCTGCAGCGAAAAGGTCCACCTATTTTGAGAAATATTCCACAATTTTACATATATAGCAATTCTATTAGAAGTTATGTCCCCTCGCTATATATACATTATAATGTAAATTAAATATTACATAATAATAAGAAAACTTGTTTGTACACTAAAAAAAACTATGACAGCTGGCAGCACGGGAATGATTAGAAGACGTGTAGAAAATTTCATCTCAATCGGATGGACCGTTCGCGAACGCATAAAGGACACACATCCACTACTCTGGTGATCGCATGAAATGATGAAACATAACCACCTACTCTTACATGTTTAGCACATGATCATGATGACATTTTTGAGTGGGAGTGCGCGTTTGGGAGTGTGATGTGAGTGTGTGTCTGCGTGCGCGAGCGTTTGTCTGTTTTACACTACAATATAATGTAATTACAAGAGCTAGTCAAACAGAAATCGCAATCTACACACGCATTTTTTAAACTTGTTTGTTTATTTGTGATGTACAAGGCAATATTAACGTTCGGCAGTTTGCCAGTGCTTTCTAAACGACTGGCGCTCATGCCATCGCAACCAACCAGAAGATGTCTGCTTCCAACTCATATGCATCTCATTTGCAAAAGATGCTGAATAAATCTTCCTGCACTAATTTATCCATGATCTGAAATAGTGATGTTTCAGCTTGTTTTCCTCATAACCTGAGGGGAACCTGTGAAAGAGAGAACAAACCTGGTGAGAGCAACCCGATACTGACCCCTTTTAGATTAGTGTAGGCCGACGCCTCACTCAGATATATAACAGTGAACCAAACTCTGTCATTGGGCAGAGGAGCTCATCACATCGGTCTGAGTTAGGGTAAGACAAGGAAAGACCAAATGTAAAGTGCAGAACCCCAGTAGACACCCCACTGGACGATCCCACCATTGGACATTTCTCCTATCCCCCAACCATCCTCAATCTTTCTAAATATCATCCAACTTCACTATTCCCAACCAGCTGAGCTAATTGACCTCTCACACTAGTTAGTTTTAACAATACGATTGCCTACTGTCACCGACACTCCTTGAAAACCTAACCACAAAGCAACAACACTATGCTCAAGTCCTAAACTCTATCTATCACTAGACTGTTCTACATTAATTACATCTAAATGCTATCTAGTGAATACCTTATGAAAACTCAGCTCTATCCTGAATCGAATCTACACTTTGCCATGAAAGACACATGTTCATCAACGTTAATTGATACAGAACACAATAGATTCTTTTCTATATTAGAACAGAGCTAGTCAAACACTTCAGCCTAGGTCAACACCCTTGTTCACACTAGCGGCAGCAAGTTATGTTTTCATACAGTCGGGGATTGTCCGAGTGACGTCATTCGATGTCAACAACAGCTGGCCCCAGCGGCAGACAATCTGTTCCCAACTTCACAAGAATAGTTGTTCCCCCTTCTACAACTGACGCAACAGTCTTTTCCTCTCGAACGACGATACATCATGCAATGCCGACAAATTTCCCATTTTCTAGGGAAATCTCAAAGACTGGTAGTTTAGTTTGATCCGACGTGTTTCCCCACTAGTAACAAACAATTGCAGCTGTGAATACAGACTGTCTCTGTTAGTCTATCATCTTATCGTTAACTACAGTGGTCCATGACAGTGCTGTCAGTGTTGATAACCGTTGCTTTTGTTTACTTTATGTTTTTATCCAGTCATTTTGATCGCCTAATGTTTCCAATTAACTCCGCTATTGTTCGGTTAATACAGTGGTTCTCAACCGGTGGGGATTTCCCACCACCCCCGGGGGGGGGGGAATTTTAGTGTTTCCAGAGGGGGGTGGGGGGAATTGAGATTATTTCAAGATCGCGTTAATACAAGAACCGATTACTTGATATTGTTTTTCCTGTCATACTGTACGGTTCTGTACGTCTCACCCTTCTAACATTCGATTTATAAAGTAAGTAGACCCACAAATCATGTTTTATATGGACATCTAGACTTGTTTTAGTATGTGCTATTAAATTTAGCTTCCATTATTACGTCTACTGGGTAGGGGCGGGACGGGATTTTTAGACAGGAAATACGAAAGGGGGGAATGACGTGCTGAGAATATGGTGAAGGGGGGCAAGGGCCAAAAAAGTTTGAGAACCACTGGGTTAATACAACAATCGTCTGTGTATCTTTTACTGTTTATTGCTACTCCTCCAGTATGAACTTAAGTGGTCTTCGTGGTCGCTAGGTTAACGGACTTGAGCTCAAATTTCAGGTGCCCTGATGGCGGTTCAACCCCTACACCGGTCAGTTGGACTTGAAAGTTGACTTCTCGTTCAGAACGCAATGGAAAACTATTGAACGTAAAATTCCCTAGAAAATAAACCTGTGATTTTGGGTTGGTCGCTACGTCATGCAAGGCACGTGCAAAATATTTGATGTGATTCCAGTCTTCTTTCTACCTGTTTGAATGTGATCACTAAATAAACATTATACAGATTAGATGATGTCTCACAACTATAAAGCACTACTACTTGGGCTCTCAACTTCGTTTGTTAAGCCGGCGCCCACAACTAGACGGGTTGGCCGTTGAGTGTACGACTTCGCTCATACTGCTCCTTAAGCCGGCGCTCACGACTAGACGGGTTGGCCGTTGAGTGTACGACTTCGCTCATACTGCTTCTCATGCCGGCGCCCACGACTAGACGGGTTGGCCGTTGAGTGTACGACTTCGCTCATACTGCTCCTCACGCCGGCACTCACGACTAGACGGGTTGGCCGTTGAGTGTACGACTTCGCTCATACAGCTCCTCAAGCCGGCGCCCACGACTAGACGGGTTGGCCGTTAAGTGTACGACTTCGCTCATACTGCTCCTTATGCCGGGACTCACGACTAGACGGGTTGGCCGTTGAGTGTACGACTTCGCTCATACTGCTCCTTATGCCGGCACTAACGACTAGACGGGTTGGCCGTTGAGTGTACGACTTCGCTCATACTTCTCCTCAAGCCGGCACTCACGACTAGACGGGTTGGCCGTTGAGTCATTGAGTGTACGACTTCGCTCATACTGCTCCTCAAGCCGGCACTCACGACTAGACGGGTTGGCCGTTGAGTGTACGACTTCGCTCATACTGCTCCTCATGCCGGCGCCCACGACTAGACGGGTTGGCCGTTGAGTGTACGACTTCGTTCATACTTCTCCTCAAGCCGGCGCCCACGACTAGACGGGTTGGCCGTTGAGTGTACGACTTCGCTCATACTGCTCCTCACGCCGGCACTCACGACTAGACGGGTTGGCCGTTGAGTGTACGACTTCGCTCATACTGCTCCTCAAGCCGGCGCCCACGACTAGACGGGTTGGCCGTTGAGTGTACGACTTCGCTCATACTGCTCCTTATGCCGGCACTCACGACTAGACTGGTTGGACGTTGAGTGTACGACTTCGCTCATACTGCTCCTCATGCCAGCACTCACGACTAGACGGGTTGGCCGTTGAGTGTACGACTTCGATCATACTGCTCCTCAAGCCGGCGCTCACGACTAGACGGGTTGGCCGTTGAGTGTACGACTTCGCTCATACTGCTCCTTATGCCGGCGCTCACGACTAGACGGGTTGGCCGTTGAGTGTACGACTTCGCTCATACTGCTCCTTATGCCGGCACTCACGACTAGACGGGTTGGCCGTTGAGTGTACGACTTCGCTCATACTGCTCCTCAAGCCGGCACTCACGACTAGACGGGTTGGCCGTTGAGTGTACGACTTCGCTCATACTGCTCCTTATGGTGGTATAGGTGGTTTCGTATTCGCGGTCGGTTACACACAATGTCCGAAACGCGGTGCAGAGTGCGGGATAAACAAGGAACGCATGGTTTAAAGGCGTGAGGGTCGAGTTCATTGCAACTGGTTTCATCCTATATGGTTTAGCGTCTTTCAATAGAGCGATCTGTCGCAAGCGTCGCACAAATCATGAACTCCGTAGGTCCAGAGACGACTCCCATGACGTTATCAGTGGGTACTCTATAAAGATACACCTTACTACTTTTTATTTCTGTAGATTTGTTTGTCATTATCAAGTGTCATGTAGATAATTATGTTCGACTATGTTTCGCAATCTCACACAATCACCAGAGTCGTGGATCTGATTTGTGTTCTGTTCACAATTATGTCACTCACGTGGTATAACCATCCAGATAGCCTGTCGTTCAAGGGCCATGTGGAGACGGTTGTGACAAAGTCTCAAAAAGGACCCAATGCACTTAAAACTATGGCTGCAATGGACATAGAGCAGAGAATGCTTTTCACACTATGCCAGCACTTGATCCTCTCAGTGACTGATTATGGATTAGGACTGTTCACTGTCTCAAAGAGTCAGCTGGTGAAATTAGAGCACATACAGAATGAAGCTATGCGGGTTATTCTGGGATGCACCAGAGACCCCCAGTAGTGTGTATGCGTTACATCCTTGGTCTGCCGACTGTTGCTGGTAGGCTCAAGGTGATGCAGGCGAAGGCATACCTCAGAGTAGATCACCCGTTGTATGGGGCGCTGGACGCAGTTAAGGGTCAGCGACTGATAAGAGGGAAATCAAGGATGGCTCAGGCGGAGGATACGATCAGACAGGTGTGCATTTTGAAGAACATTAGGTGAGGAAAGGAGTGGGTCAGAGTGCCAACGGAGCAGTCAGTCTTGTTCAGAGTTATAATCACCTTGAGCCGGGAGTGCAGGGAGTGGCCAGTAGGGGCCACGGAAGGGGAAATCCAGCAACTAATTCAGGATAATGCTCGCCCGGGTGATGTGATTATCTACACAGATGGTTCGGTGTTGAGAGGTAGGAGAAATGCCTGGGGGTTCTTGGTAAAGGCTAATTGTCGACGTTTGGGGCAGGAGAGCCTGGCATATGATACTACAACATCTAGCTTACGAATGGAGGTGGAGGCGGTCAGTGCAGCTTTCCGCTGGATGGAGAATACGATACACACGCACACACATCGTGATTGTAACTGACTCAGAAAGCATGCTGAGTAGGGTGAGGACAGGCAAGTTTCGTGCAGAGTGGCTTACGTCGCTTCGGAAGTCACGGGTGGCAAGCATCGTCTGGATCTTTTCTCCGGGATATGCTGGGGTGCTGGGGAATGAACAGGCGGACAGATTGGCTGGCTCTGCAAGGCTTGGTGGAGTATTGATGCATGACAAGGCAGACGTGGTTGCGGCCTTGTGGGAGCACATGCACACCTCGGAGGAGCAAATGGATCACCATGGTCTGGCAAGAATGAGGCAGCGAGGAGTGACGAGGGGATCTGGCCGCAGCTCGACGCTCAGAGGAAAGGCGAGACGGACATATAATCAGATTGCTACTGGTACTATTGGTGTTGGAACTCTTCGCTGGCTGCTGAGGATGGGGACGGAGCGCTTAAAAGAATTCCATGAATGCTGTGATGTCGATTCCTAAATTAATCAATCAATCAATCAATCCAGATAGTATCTCTCTGCCTTCCTGTTGTTCTTTCCACCACAATCTTGCAGGGTTTGTTTTTTTTCAATTAATAAAATGCCAAAATAATCTTTACTGTCTACGTTAAATGTCTCTCATTAGTTTATGGTGTTAATTTCTTTGTTTCAAGACTAGCTTATTGTTTTTTTCTTCTTTCTGTTTACCATGGTAGTTTTTGCAACAAACAAAAATAAATTAAGGCATGGGACATAACGACTTAACATACTAAGGGAAATTACCTAATCTAAAAATACTTCTAACATTTACAGTTCTGGTAATTACAATGTTCCTTTTTGGATAATTTTCTTTGTAAATCAACCTTCGCTACCTTTCCCTAGTATTTTATATTATGTACGTTAAGGAAAACTGTACAGCATGTTAACACAACTAATATATTTCTTAGTTAATTTTTTTTTCCCACCACATTTTAGTAATATGCTTTCATGACAATTCTTGCTTAATCCATATGTTTACTAGTTCTTTGATGTGTTGCTTAGGTTATATTTTTGACTGGCCTTTGAAAGGAGAAATAAACTGTCGATGTTTTATTTATCAACCTTTTGTCTAATGTCAAAGTGTAGTATCTGATCTTGATCTCGCCAGTGCCACATGCAGAGGCGGTAATCCGAATGACACACTGGGACGTGAGGACCTGATGGGGAGGCTATGGCCCCTGTGGAAACCCCCGAGCCTTTATTAAAAACAAAACAACAACAACAATCGTCTTCAAATTATTGAGCTTTGGGCAAAGATCAAAGTGTAGTATCTTCACTTCATCTGGCCAGGATCAGTAGCAGGGGTGGTAATCTGAACAGACAAACATAGAAGTGGTACCTCATGGGGTGACTCGCCCGTGGAACAATGCGGCTTATTAAAAAATATTTTTTTTAAATTTAACATGGACATACGTCATCCACGTTCACTGCTAGAAAACCCACAAATAGACGTTAGTCGTGGTACCAACTTCACGACAAACGGTCACCCCATACTGCTCCATTTCTATGTCTGTGAATATCACTTGGTCGAGACAGGAACACAGAGCTGATCCACGACTCTGGTGATCGAGTGAGATGGCAAAACATGACCGCCCACGTTTATCGGCATGGACCATGATGGATGGATGGAACATCACACAAAATACTCCTCACTGTAAGAAGTGGAACAGTGAGTTCCGACAAACCAAAAGCACGCACACGCATACATGCATAGGGCTAATGCGAGAATGCCAACACAACAATCCGCCACTATAATTAAAGTTTGCTGTCGATGGAAACAAACAGTCACTAGAGAACTAACAGTTGTACAGACATTATTCTCAATGCAAAGCCTGATAACTATTGACATCTTATTTCGAGAAATCTAAGTCAGATATCAAAAAGCAAGTGAGCTTATATATCACTATCACACATACTGAAACATCAAGCTGTACCTATGTCCGCACAACGACAGATAATAAATAACATATTCACACCAACACTGTGCTGCCAATATCAAACTTGGACATCAACTAAATCACACGCAGAATCAATATCTACGAGATTGGGGGGGGGGGGGGGGGGGGGTGCGCTAGAGAAGAGCTGCCAACTTTCCGATATCGAGAAAGAAATTATGTTATCAGACAGACAGTGGGTTCAACACCTCGAGCCACAAATACTGGACAGCAGAAAATTAACAGATTCAGTGCCAAACAACAATGGATGTCGGATAATTCTAAGCAGGTGAGTGTTACAGTTAGGGCTTACAAGTTGTTAATATGGTAGCCGGCATGTTGTATTATAACGCGATGACAACATTTCGGTGATAAATACGCCTATGGCAGACAGGGAAAGTCACTTACGGTGATTAATTATGCCACGGCAATTAATCAGTTAAATGGATCGGACATCTCGTTAGAATGCAATACTCCAGTTACCAGCACTGGCACAGCACCACAGAAGATCTGACACGAGAGCAAGAGGGCACCAGGGAAAAAAATGGATTCACGAAATCAAGACGATTGTACAATCACACGGAATAACACTATCCAGCGCCACACATCGGACGCTAGAATGTCAACTATTTCTCCCCACGACGCTTGACGATACCTTGACGAATGTGGTGGTGATCAATTATAATGTCCTTTATTAAACATCGTCTGAACATCATACCCCTCTCCCCTTTCCTTTCCCCTACGACAAGATTGTCGATCTTACGGCAGTTTATCAGCGTCACGTATTTTGCTAGTATATATTTTTAAACACTGAAGACACAAAAAGTAGATTGTACAGTTTAGTGTCTGGCATGTTTCGCTGCATCTATTTAAGTGTCATAAATCACACAACAAGCAAATCGACGAATCCTTCAAGCTGAAATATTCAACACACACACATTCCCACAGTATTTTAAACTATCTACCATTTGGTAATTTTCAACGGAATATCGAGACGTTTTGTTTACACAACTATGGTTTGAGCATACGAATCGCATCTAATCCAGCATGTGATTTTCATTATTATCAAATTTGATACGATAGATCACTGACCATTACATTGATAAACAAAGAAAACAGCAACTACATAAGCAAAGATAAGCAAAGATAAGCAAAGATAAGCAAAGAAATGGGAGTCTCCGTATCGAAGCCAAGTCTTGCCACTTTCCATATTTGTTGATTTCTTAGTCATCATCATGTGCCATACCGTTAAGCATGAGCGGCCATGTTTCGCTATCACACACGATCACCAGTCGTAGATCAGCTTTGTGTTCTTGTTTCCATTATGCCATGTGATCAAGCCATAGATATATGTATCTCCCAGCCTTCCCTTTGTCCCTGTCCCCTCAATCGTTCCAACGGTTACTAAATGTTTGTTTAGTTTATGTCCATTAAGTAGA
Source organism: Cepaea nemoralis (assembly GCA_014155875.1). Lineage (NCBI taxonomy): Eukaryota > Metazoa > Mollusca > Gastropoda > Stylommatophora > Helicidae > Cepaea > Cepaea nemoralis. The sequence goes on from JACEFZ010012498.1 coordinate 131,462, forward strand.
AGTGGTCAAGCCGTCTGCCTTGCTCCCCGAAGGTTGTGAGTTCAATTCCGGAATATGTCTTTCGGTTAACAAGTACATTTCCATTAATTACGTACCCATATAATCTTGTCTGACTATTTTAATTTCTTTAATCCTTTTACTGTTTTCATTTGCTTCTTGTGAGATTTGCTCATTGGTTATATTTGTATGTCCATTATATTCTTTGCATCTTCCTCAGAAACTACATCTCCAATGCCAATAGATGTTTGACTCATTTTCTGCTTACTGTACACGATTCGCATCCATATAATTCTATACGATATATGTAGCACTTCAACTCTCTTTTTCACTTTGCCAGTGCTATCTTTTTATAGGTCAGTATGTTTTCCATCAAGTAAAACGCATCTTTGCCATAGCGATGTTTGATCTAATGTTTTAATGCAGCTCCCATCAGATGTTATGGCAGTTCCGAGATAGTTGCACCGATTCACTCTATTAATTGACGAGAGACAGTTGTATGGATTCACTCTATTAATTGACGAGAGACAGTTGTATGGATTCGCTCTATGAATTGACGAAACATGTTTTGTTAGACATTTTGCATTATAGATCTTAAGCGGTTTCTTTCACAGGAAAGTACAAAAGCTAACCGTGATTTTTAAAATATGTCTAGAAGTGTTTATTAAATACAATATTCACTTGTCTTTATATTTTCTACCGATCTGACCGCTACTCTAATTATCATAATCAAAAGAAATTATTATGCACATTATAAGAAATCATGAAATGGTACTTTACTTGTTTATTTTTGTTTGTTTGTTTTTAGAGCGTGCCCAGATTGTCGTAACAACAGGCTAACATAATTGTAGAGTGGTCCCCGAATTTATAAACAATTCTGGTCAAATAACTTTCCTAAGAGACCTCATAAACAAAGGGAACACACACAATTTAATTAAGACAAGGGACATAACGATTTAACATTTAAGGGACATTACTCAATCTAAAACTATTCTCAATACTTACAGATTTGGCAATTACTTTCTTAACGTTTCGTTAATTGCATTTGAAAATTAACCTTGGCTGTCATTTTCCAATGTTTTAAGTTATATATGGTAAAAGTAAAGCAAACATCGTATTAACCAGAGTAATTTATTATTTACTTATAGTTTTGCACAAGAAATGTTTATAAACTACTTTCTTAGCTTGAATAGAATAATATATAAGCAACTTTTTAGTATACCTAGTAACATTTCTGGACTCTTTTCAGATTATATTTTTGGCAGGCCGTTGAAAGGCCGAACAACAATCACCTTCAAGAAATAATCCGGAAACATCTATTATTTGTTAAATAATTAGTCAGATTTGACTAGTAAAATACGTAATCTAGTTGGTTCAGCCACAGACGTCGTCTCTCTTACAAAACACATTCTAACCGCTGAAAAGTCTCCAAGACACCCGATGGATTGTTAGTATATTTGTACCAGAAATGTCTCCAAGACACCCGGTGGACAATTGGTATAGTTGTATCAGAAATGTCTCCAAGACATCCGTTGAAAAGTTGGTATATATGTACCAGAAAAAAGCTTGCAGAGACACCAAAATTTGGTGACTACAATGCCATGCTCAGATCTTTGCGACCCCACAAGCTCAGTGTCTTGAGCAAGCGACAGTGGACAGTTACTCGTGCCTATAGAGAATCTCTATGCCAAAAGGCTTTCAAAGAACGAATCGTTAATGCTTTCCTCATTGAGGAGCAGAAGATTGTAGCAAGAATTCTGGATGACTGGACGTAATTGTGACCCAGAAGACTACCTGCATGTTAAAAGAATTCTGGATTTTCTGAACTTGGTAAAATCTGAATTTTTGGCTCGTCAGTTGCCCAGACAAGAGTTTAAAGAAAACTGATTACCAGGTGGCTACCAGAGAACTCTGTCCCTCGAGTACAGCACCCAAATTGTCCGACACTGAAGGATGTCCATGGTCAAGGAGAGTGGCTCCTGCTTGACCTTTGGTGCTTCTGTAGCCGTGACTGATGGCATCTGCATCCAAACTCAAGGAAAGGTCGAGTTTCATTTTGTAATGAGAATGTATTACCTGTCACAGTAAATAAGAATGAATCGTTTTATTTTCCACATTGTTTGTCACTGGCATTTACAGTGACAGTATGACAAAATACTTTATATTTTGAACTGACTGTTACACTGTTCTGTTAAAAGAAAATATAAAAACTTTTTAAAAACAAATATCCCAATAAGAAAATCACCTTCAGATTATCGGTCATTTGCTAAGATGAAAGTGTGAGTTTATCTGGGCTTGATCTGGCCAAGGCTACCAGCAGAGGTGGTCATCTGAATGACACACAGGGACGTGAAACCTCTTGGGGCGGCTCTGCGCACTGTCGAACCACGTGCCTTGTTTTGATACACGGACATACGTAATCCACGTGCACGTCTAGAAAACCCACTGCTGGGCGAGCTGACATCAGGTCTGCAGTCGTCAGAAGCTGCCATACTATCCCCTCAACGAGTAATTGACGTCCATTACGTTCCTCACACTTCCATAGGGAAGGACTTCCCGGGTGTCCTTCTCCTGCCTTGCGCTTACATCCCGATTTCCAGCTTTAATCGCTGGTGGCTGTCATCCCACAGTAAGTTTGTGGGCGTGCCATGAAACAGGGGCTGCTGTAGTATGTCGTCACAACGGGACAGTCAGAGCTAAGAAGAGGCAGGGGAGTCCCAGAGAGTAGATACCGTGCAGTTTGACATCATCACATGGAGAAACATCTATATAAGAAAAGAGTGCAGCACACGAGATAAAGGTCTGCAGACAGACAAGATAACCTTCGCCACGCGGCATGGACTATAAGAAGAAGTGAGATAAACGATTCAAATTTCTCAGAATGCAAACTCCCTCAATTGTTGCCCATTTAATTTACAGGTATCACTGTTGCTCACCTGGAAGCAATCCCCTTCTCCTACTGTTATTTTGCTATTGTTATCTGTGGGATTTTGTGATTGACCCTTCCCTAACCCTACACCTTCCAATTCACACCAACCCTATGCTGCCCATGTCAAACATGGTGTAACAAGCTACGTGGAGGGTCCCAAGTAACTATGTAACAATAATTTCAATATTATTCTATAGCCCTGGCTGGGATAGGTCTTTGCTTGCCAACCCTCCTCCGTTTCCCCCGGACTCACTGTCACTCTCTCTTTCGACCTCAGGACCTATTTCCTGCAGGGTCGTTCTGGCTGACACGCATACAACATGACGTTCTTCAACATATTTGTAATTGTAAATTTAATAACTCAATACATAACAGCACAGAAAAAATATCTGGCGATTAACTCATAAACATCTACACACAATCTATAGAGAAAACTAGTCCATACAATATCAACACAAATATAAATATCCTAGATCATCGTTTTCCATATTGTCCCATGAATTCACCACCACCTCACAGCAAGTTCCCTGGTCTTTATTTCCCGCGTAGGTTGTTCGAACAACAAGGTTCCATCGCTCCAGAATTCCAAGTTTCCGTGGCATACACGAATGTAGTGTGTCCAATGATTAGGGAAAGTGCCCTGGGATCACGTGGTACAATTTTGGTGGGGAAATACTCAAGGAGAATAAATAGGATATATGCCCGGGTGTGTCAGTGACTTAGGCGGGATTTAGCCCAGAATGCAAACATACTCGATCCCAGCTCAACGAAAAGCCTGCCGAGGTGTTCTGAAAGTATTCGTTCGGGCCCGCCGTGGTTCTGTCTGGTATAGCCCAACAGCAGCAGGGACTTCCTAGTAAACATAATGTTCTATGTCGATGCTCTGTCGAAACTTCCGGCTATATTCGCCGTCAAAAGAAGGATCCTGTAAAGTTAAAACAATTTTGAGAGCCTCTGGTGTAAACTTCATATACAGCCGGCATGGAGATTCCAATGGTCTCAGCATGTCGGTTGCCATACATAAAATACATACAATTACCTAGTATTCAATTGTCTTCATACCACACTCCTCTCCACACTCATACCATGCATTTATTAATATTGGGCACATACCTTCTCAGGCTTACCTCTCACTTGCAAACCTTGCCTTTCTCACTACAAAGCTATTGTGGAGTAGTGTGCATAATTATGTATGTTTCCTACTCTTAACTAATCATAATAGTGGGTCTGTATGGACCGCAGTGCATCTCCCTCCCCCATCCCTAGCAAGAACAGGAAAGAGGAAACTACCCTGTCCGGCCGCCGCTCTTGTCTGAGCTGTCACCGCAATGTATCGGCCGTGTCTCACATAACCCATACATTCAGATGAGTTCAGGTTCTCTCAGGGAGACAGGGAAGTCCCTTTATACTCCCAACATCTTCCTATCGACCAGGAATCACCCGGTCCACCTGGCCCACCCCCCCCCCCCCAATCAGCCGAAAGACGAAAGAGATAGCACAGTGGATCGCCTCTTCTGGCTCAAGAAGATATAACTCAGATGGGTGGAACCGGTCCCCACGGAGCCCTTCCCTCCCCTCGACATGCCATAGCTATAGAATGTTTATATTCAAATGAAAGAGAACACTAAACAGAGGTAAAGCCATAGGAAGAAGGATAACCCCGATTTGTTCCCCCGCCATGCCCAGATCTAGACGCTTAGCCAAATTGGCAAGACTGCCGTTTCACCAATTCGTCTCATTATTTGAGACGACCAAGCTTAATATGCCCATGTCTGGCAGGACCAATTAATCTAAATTACCTTTCATTCCCCAGCAGTAGGATGCGGCACTTTATCTGTAAAATTCTTTAAAACTTCAATACATTGTGCCGACAACAACCGGCAAGGTTGACAACGGACATTTCACGCCAACCATTACCCTAGGTCATATTTGGTGCAAGGCGTGCCATTGGGTTTTCCCGAAGAACAGATAGATTACAAAGTATTCGTGTCAAATGCTCGGGTTATGAAAGTAACCCAGAGAATTCCACTCCGAAGGAATTGAGCGGATAGGTATGAGGACATGGGCCACTGGGGTTTCGCTACACAGGCCCCCTCTTAAGAAAGTCGAACCCTACGAACTTTCAACTGCCAGAGGTTCTGTTCGAATTACCTCCCCCTCACCTTCGACCATAGGATGCCGTGACATAAAATCCGCTCCCACATTCTCCCTTCCGGGGATGTATTCGACCGTGAACTGATACGGTTGTAAGAGCAATGACCATCTCATTAACCTTGCGTTCAGTTTCTTGGAAGTTGCCAAGAACGTCAGAGGTTGATGGTCGGACTGCACTTTGAACGGTACTCCATACAGATAAGGTTGAAATTTCTGTACCGCCCACACTAGAGCCAAACATTCCCGTTCGACGGTGGAGTAATTCCGTTCCGCGGGTAACAGTTTTCTACTGGCATATGCCACCGGACATAGCACAGTAGGATCCTCTCGCCCTTCCTGCAACAGAGTTGCTCCAATCCCTATGTTACTCGCGTCGGTTCTTAGAACAAACGTTTTCTCCAAATTTGGGAGTTGCAGGACTGGCCTATCCACCAAAGCCTGTTTCAGCTTCCCATAAGCCTCTTCACAGCTCGGGGTCCAGACTATAGGATCTGGCGATCCTTTCTTCAGGGTTTCGGTTAACGGTGCCCCAATTTCGTTGAACTTCGGAATAAATTTCTGGTAAAACCCACACAGAGACAAGAAAGACCTAACATCCTTTTTGGATTTAGGACGGGGTGCGAGTCTGACCTTCTCTACATTCTTTTCTTCCGGTACCAAACCCCCCGGGGTAATAGTATGTCCCAGAAATTCTAAGGAGTGATAGCCAATCATGCATTTGGCTGGACGGGCAGTTAACCCCTCCTCTTTCAATCTTATGAAGATCTGTTCCAAGGATTTCAGGTGATCTTTCAGATTGTCAGACGCGATGAGAATATCATCCATAAACGAGACGACAGAGGGATCCCTTAAAGGGTCTAATAACTTTCTCATCATGCGTGTGAACACACTGGGCACATTGCTCAGCCCAAAAGGCATCACCTTAAATTCGTAATGGGCGCTCGGAGTACTGAAAGCGAGCAAGGGCCGAACCTCAGGCTTCACAGGGATCGGATAATATCCCCGGCTTAAATCGATTTTTGAAAAGTACTTTGCCCTATTTAATCTGGCAAACAGTTGATTTGTGTTTGGTAACGGCTCCACTTGGAATGTCGTACAACTGTTTAAATGCCTGTAATCAATACATAAGCGGTGCTCCCCGCTTGGCTTCCTCAACAAGACAACCCCGGCATTATAAGGAGAAGTCGAAGGAGTTATGATGTCATCATCCAGAAGCTTCTGGATTTCGGCTTCCAGGGCCTTCTCTTTCGCAAAGGGCACTGGATATATTTTTTTGGCGAATGGGGTCTTGGGTAGTCAGAGTCATATCAAACTCGACCAACCCTGTCCGCCCTGGACGATCGGTAAGAATCTGTTGATGGGACTCCAACAAACGGATGACCAGTTCTGTTTCTTCAGTCGACAGATCAGGATTTATATGTACACCCTTATAGGTTTCCCCAGGTTGTAAAGGATACTCCCTATCCGCGTCTTCGCCCGATTCAGTTTCCATCGCGACCGCCATAGTCATGAGTGGGAGAGAAGTACCATCGGATCGTTCCTCATATTTTTTGAGGAGGTTAATGTGGAAGATTTTAGATTTCCCCCTGATCCGGATAGCATAATTGGTACGGGACACAACCCTTTCCACCGGGAAAGGCCCCTGCCAACCAATCTCGAGTTTATTGGAACCTACTGGAAGTAACAACAGAACCCGACCCCCCACTTTAAGAGACCTATCTTTCGTCCTTCTATTGTAGTAGGCCGCGTGTCTCTTTCTGGCCGCCCTCAGATTCTGAGCTGCCAAAGCCCAACCCGTCTGGAGTTTCTTCTTTAACTCTTCGACGTATTTATATGAGGATACAACTTCTTCGGAAGTTTCTTCCTCTGTCCAACATCTCAATAGGGCTTCTAAGGGACCCTTGATGGGCCTCCCGAATAGTAGAGTTGCTGGTGGCAACCCGGTCGACCCATGGGGAACCTCCCGATAGGCGAACAAGGCGGCTGGGATATACTCATCCCATCTGTCTGGTTTCTCTTGAGCCAGCTTCCGAAGCATGGTCATCAATGTACCATTAAACCTCTCTACTTGCCCATTAGACTGAGGGTGGTACGGGCTTGTGTGAATGTGGTTAGTCTGGAAGATACGAAAGACTTCTTCCATCAGCTTACCACAGAACTGAGACCCATTGTCCGTTAGGATCTGGTTGGGAAATCCCAACCGAGTAAAGGTCTCCATCAGTGCATCAGCCACTCGCTTAGAGTCGATTAGGGCCAAAGGTATCGCCTCACCCCACATGGAACAGCAATCCACCATCGTGAGAATGTACTTATTCCTCTTCCTAGTCCGAGGAAGAGGACCAACAAGATCGATGGCAACTCTCTCGAAAGGAGAGTGCATAATGGGCATGTCACCCAAGACTACCGGAGCCGTCCAGTGTTTTGGTGCCACACGATGACACTCTGGGCACGACTTGACGCACGTCTCCAGTTATCCCTGGCCAGTAGTAATGGCAGGAAATGCGCTGGAGAGTTGCCCCGACACCCATATGTCCACTGAAAGAAAAGGTGTGTCCCATATGAAGAAGCTGTTCCCGATAAGCCTTAGGAACTACCAGCTGTCCATGCTGGCGTTCCTCCACTCCGGCTCTCCGGTACAGTAACCGATTCTTCATATAATACTGACCCCGTCTTGGTGGGTCAGAACTTTTTGGCAACTGGTTGAAGCAAGGTTGCAAAGTAGCATCCTGGCTTTGAGCAGCTCGTAACTCCCCAGGCAAGGGATTCACGATCAAGGCTGGCGTCTGCTCATCCTCCGATTGAGATCTGGTTTGCATCGCCCCTACGTACATGGGTTCGGTTGGAATCCCTAGAAAGACGTAGCGACAACCCAAGATCATTGGGAAGATAGGATCGAGCAGAACGGCTGCCTGTATAGTGCCGGTAACATATTTTGATTTGATGACCACCTTCGCAATTGGAAGAGACATCGCCACCGCACTCTTTGTCGCCGTTTGAATCTCAATAGATTCCCCGGTTAACTGCTCTGGGCTCACTAAGTGTGATGAAATTACAGCCTCAAACTGCAGACCTGTGTCATAGAGACACTCAACTGGTTGTCCGTTCACAAGTATCGTTTCTACTACTGGTGGTTTCTCTGAATCTTTGTTCTCAAGACCCCTCCCTTCTACCTCCTTGTTAGACCCTTCCCCGGTTTCTACAAGACAGGCAGCATAGTGAGAGTTTTTCTGTTTGCGCCGGCAATCGGCCGTATTGTGTGTGGGAGATTTGCAGTAGGCGCACCACTTTTCACTCCACTTTCTTTTAGGAGATCCAGGTGGACTCTTACCAGAGGGTTTCTTAATTGGAACTTTATCGAAAGGATCCTCCTTCTTGGTGTGAGCTGTTTTGGGGTTCTTCTTCTTTACAGACCATGTGTCTGGTGGTCGGGGATTGGGTTGTGACAGTTCCCCATTATCCCCATGAGCTAGCACATACCTTTCCGCCAATGTGTTGACTATGTCTAACCTTTCTGCCCCATTTTCAAGCAAGAAGGTTTGCAATGGCTTAGGCATCATTCTCTTCATTTGGTCCACGACCACTAATTCTTCTAAACTTTCATAGTCGTTAGCAAATCCAGCCAATGACATCCACTTCAAAAGGTAAGACTTAAGTCTAACGCTGTAGGCTGCGAACATCTCTCCTGGCTCTCTCTTGGACTTTCTGAACTGCTGACGGTATGTATGGGCTGTCATCTGGAACCTTTTCAATAATGCTTTTTCTAGAGCCTCATAGTCATTCTCCATACCAGGTGGCAACCTTGAATAGACCTCGTACGCGGTCCCCCTCAGGCCCTGCGAGAGTTTCAAGTTCCATTTCCCACGTTCCAGTCCCATAGCCAAAGCCATCGACTGGAATTTTTGAAGATACTGGTCGATCTTCTCTTTGTGTTCATCGAACGGGAGCAAAGGGAACTTCATTGCCTGGTATGGACCGCCACTAGGAGTTGTTAAGTCAGGTAGAACTGTGCCTCCCACTGCACCCTCGCTTTCCTTGGCAGTTTTAGCTCTAAGCTCCAACTCCCTCATGCGGAACTCATGGTCTCTGACGGCCTGTTCTGCTTCCCTTTTCTTAGTTTCGCTCTCAGCTTCCATTTTCTTAGCTTCGCGGTCAGCTTCTATTTTCTTAGCTTCGCGGTCAGCTTCTATTTTCTTAGCTTCACGCTCGATCTCAAATTTCCTAGCTTCGCGCTCAGCCTGTCTGAAGTCTCTTTCAACTTCCTGAACATATTTTTGTAACTCTACACCATCGTAGCCCATCTCTCGACCTTTAGCCTGTACTTCGGCAACATTAAATTTAGTGGATGCCATCTTACATTCAGAGGGTAAGGGAAGAGATAATTGTATATTAAATTTCAATCTCTAGTACACAACTGGTTATTTTACCTGACCACACCACGTCGTATGTCGGTCAGTCTGTGTCAGGAAGAGTATAGACAATAGCCAGGTACGGTAGGCAGAACCTATTGATAGTAGACAAGAATATCTGTCCCCTATCACTATATCAGCCAGACCTAAACCAGGATTTCAAATATCCCGCGACGTGCCCCCAGAAATTGTAACAAGCTACGTGGAGGGTCCCAAGTAACTATATAACAATAATTTCAATATTATTCTATAGCCCTGGCTGGGATAGGTCTTTGCTTGCCAACCCTCCTCCGTTTCCCCCGGACTCACTGTCACTCTCTCTTTCGACCTCAGGACCTATTTCCTGCAGGGTCGTTCTGGCTGACACGCATACAACATGACGTTCTTCAAAATATTTGTAATTGTAAATTTAATAACTCAATACATAACAGCACAGAAAAAATATCTGGCGATTAACTCATAAACATCTACACACAATCTAGAGAGAAAACTAGTCCATACAATATCAACACAAATATAAATATCCTAGATCATCGTTTTCCATATTGTCCCATGAATTCACCACCACCTCACAGCAAGTTCCCTGGTCTTTATTTCCCGCGTAGGTTGTTCGAACAACAAGGTTCCATCGCTCCAGGATTCCAAGTTTCCGTGGCATACACGAATGTAGTGTGTCCAATGATTAGGGAAAGTGCCCTGGGATCACGTGGTACAATTTAGGTGGGGAAATACTCAAGGAGAATAAATAGGATATATGCCCGGGTGTGTCAGTGACTTAGGCGGGATTTAGCCCAGAATGCAAACATACTCGATCCCAGCTCAACGAAAAGCCTGCCGAGGTGTTCTGAAAGTATTCGTTCGGGCCCGCCGTGGTTCTATCTGGTATAGCCCAACAGCAGCACGGACTTCCTAGTAAACATAATGTTCTATGTCGATGCTCTGTCGAAACTTCCGGCTATATTCGCCGTCAAAAGAAGGATCCTGTAAAGTTAAAACAATTTTGAGAGCCTCTGGTGTAAACTTCATATACAGCCGGCATGGAGATTCCAATGGTCTCAGCATGTCGGTTGCCATACATAAAATACATACAATTACCTAGTATTCAATTGTCTTCATACCACACTCCTCTCCACACTCATACCTTCTCAGGCTTACCTCTCACTTGCAAACCTTGCCTTTCTCACTACAAAGCTATTGTAGAGTAGTGTGCGTAATTATGTATGTTTCCTACTCTTAACTAATCATAATAGTGGGTCTGTATGGACCGCAGTGCATCTCCCTCCCCCATCCCTAGCAAGAACAGGAAAGAGGAAACTACCCTGTCCGGCCGCCGCTCTTGTCTGAGCTGTCACCGCAATGTATCGGCCGTGTCTCACATAACCCATACATTCAGATGAGTTCAGGTTCTCTCAGGGAGACAGGGAAGTCCCTTTATACTCCCAACATCTTCCTATCGACCAGGAATCACCCGGTCCACCTGGCCCACCCCCCCCCCCCCCAATCAGCCGAAAGACGAAAGAGATAGCACAGTGGATCGCCTCTTCTGGCTCAAGAAGATATAACTCAGATGGGTGGAACCGGTCCCCACGGAGCCCTTCCCTCCCCTCGACATGCCATAGCTATAGAATGTTTATATTCAAATGAAAGAGAACACTAAACAGAGGTAAAGCCATAGGAAGAAGGATAACCCCGATTTGTTCCCCCGCCATGCCCAGATCTAGACGCTTAGCCAAATTGGCAAGACTGCCGTTTCACCAATTCGTCTCATTATTTGAGACGACCAAGCTTAATATGCCCATGTCTGGCAGGACCAATTAATCTAAATTACCTTTCATTCCCCAGCAGTAGGATGCGGCACTTTATCTGTAAAATTCTTTAAAACTTCAATACATTGTGCCGACAACAACCGGCAAGGTTGACAACGGACAATTCACGCCAACCATTACCCTAGGTCATATTTGGTGCAAGGCGTGCCATTGGGTTTTCCCGAAGAACAGATAGATTACAAAGTATTCGTGTCAAATGCTCGGGTTATAAAAGTAACCCAGAGAATTCCACTCCGAAGGAATTGAGCGGATAGGTATGAGGACATGGGCCACTGGGGTTTCGCTACACATGGACATCATCCAAATCACACAGAAACAAAATAGGTATCTATGAGATGAGGGCTAGAGAAGAGCTGCCAACTGAACGTTCCGATATCGGGAAAGAAATTGTGTTATCAGACGGACTGTGGGATCAACAAGTTGAGCCATTTATACTGAACATGTAGATGGTCGATTGGATCAGCCATCTCGATAGAATGCAATACCATCAGTTACCAGCACTGGCGACACACACACAAAAAAATACGAGAGCAAGAGGACACAAGAGGAAGGCTGATAAGTCCAGATTTAACTTTCTTAGTGATCAGGTTGAGGCTGGTAGACAGAAGATTAAAGAGGCTCATCTCAGACCTGAGGAGCGCATTGCATTGGTAAGATTTAGCTGTTGTAGAACATTGCAGATCCCAAGAAATAAACAACACATTAAATTGTCATTTCAGTTTGTTTTTTAAAGGAGGTGGTTGGGGGCGGGGTGTCAATAAGTATATTAAGAAACAAATGAACATGTGCACACTGTATTACCTGCTCTATTTTACTGCATATTACCGGTATCAGCTGCAGAAGTCACTCATGATAAAACAAAGTGAAACAATTAATCTTTCAAGCCGATATATACAACACACATATTTTCACAGTCATGTATACTGTCTACCAAGTAAAATTTAAATGATTATCACCTCTTTTTTTTGCCGGCTTCGTGGCTTAGAGGTTATGACTTTTCTCCGTAATCTCGTATACTCTCGTCGGCAACGTGATGACGGTTCAAATCAGTAGTGGTTCGAATCGCATCGGTAACTTACGGGGTATGTGAGCCGGCCGCTCAGAAAGCAATGGCAAACTACTGAGCGTAATCTTGCCAAGTGATCAACATACAGCTGAAAGATGCTGGTGTTGACAGCTAAGTCCTGTAAAAGGATATGCTTAAAAAAAAAAAATCACCTCTTTTAGTTTACACACCAATGGTTTGGGTATGCGAACAGTCGTAGGAACTTCGTTGCGGAGCAACCACGACAGGGGGTTTCCGATCATCAGAAGCAAAAAACCCCATCCTCAAGCTTTTCGGACCCTTTAATTTCTTAATACTTTCTGAGGGAGTTCCCGTTCGGGTTATGACTCCAGGCGCATATCCTCTGCCGTGGAGACGTTAGTTCGGTCATATTCATTATTCCTGATGTTAAGGTTGTCACTTCGCTGTTACCTTGTCCACTCTCAAGCCCTCCCTCCCGCAGTGGGGAGAGCCCATGGAGTCTCTGCCTGCCCCTTAACACGTGTGGTCGTGGGATACTAGCCGCTTCCCCGCCACGGCCTCTGCCGCCTCCATTTATCTCCGTTGAGGTGTACCTTCCTCGTGCCCCGTTCACGGCGCCGCACCCTATTAGGAAGACGGATTCTTCCTTTCTACTTGGACCCGCCTCTTGGTCTGTCTGCAACTGACTAGACGTACTGCAGTATTATTTATGTTATGTTCTCGGGCACGTGATAAGCCTTGAGTGCACGCCACAACAACTGGTGTGGCACTGACCCATAGGCGTTCGCCAGGCCAAACCGTATCACGTGGAGTTCCTCCTTCTTCGTCTTCGCTCTCTGGATAGCATCCCAGATCATGGTACTGTGCTCGAGACAACCGGAGACTCCGGGTACCCCCACCTTTTTAAACCGCGGTCTCGATGTACTTGTTCCCCGTCAAGTACTTCCTTATCCAACTGGCCATGATCGAGAAGAATATCTTCCCCTCAACGTTCAGAAGAGAGATCGGCTTGAATTGGGCAATACCGGCAGAGTTTTGCTGTTTTGGAATCCGTTGGCCGTCTTCCATTCCGTGCTGACATGCTTTTGCTTCCACGCGGATCTCAGTATCCGATGTAGCTTCGTTGGGCCCCGGTGCTGACTTGCATTTTGCCTTGTTCACTACCGCAACCACCTCGCTCCACATCGGAGGCCTGGCATTGAACTCCACAGTTGATTCTACCGAGCTTGTGAGCCCCTCAATTTCTCCGAGTCCGACGTTCCGTTGGGCATCGGAGTACGTCGTCACGAGGTGGTTCTCCAATTCATCTTTGCTGACGTCAAGGATCACGACTGCTCGAACAAGCCTCGTGCAAACTTGTATGGCTCCAGGAAGAACCTCTCATGTTTCTTCCGGGTTTTCTGCCTCTTTTTGCAAATCCTTTCCGCTCGGGAGAGCGCGTTGTGCCTGGCTTTCAGATATTGCCACACCTGGCGCAAGCCCTCCTTCTCATGCTCCAGCACTGATTTCCATCGTCTCCGAGCTGAATTCTTTTCTTTCCCCACCTCATCAAGCATTCTCTTTCGCTTGGTTTTCTGCGGCAGAGCTGCTTCCCTACTCTCGCTACTACCAAAATGACTCAGCGAGTGGATAACGTTACTAATTTCTACTCAAGGGATATGTGTTTTAGCTCATGGTCTAAAACACGAGAGAACGTTGCGTCTAGTGACGCCAACTCTGCCTTCCTGGTGGCATTAGGGACTTGATCTTCACCCTTTCGGAAGAGTGCGCGGGTAAGTCACAGGTGACATCGTCACATGTGACAACTTAAGTATTATCCGCTCTGTTGGGTTCGCCCTGACTGATGTCCTCTTGCGTCTCATCACCCCTTTCGCAAGGGCTGCGCTGTCGTGCCTCCCGTGACGCACTCCCGCACTTCTTCTTTCCAGCGTGAATTCTCATTCCCCGGAAGGACGGGAAGCCCCTACCACAAACGCATGAGTAGTCCAACGTCCGTTGTTCAAAGCTCATTGTTGATTGGACGGTCCGTGTCCACTCCGTGTGGTCACCAATGGATCCTTCATTCTCTCTCTCTCTCTCTCTCTCTCCCCCCCCCCCCCCTTTCGGAGGATCCAGGGGGAATCTTTCTTTAGTTTGTCCTTCCATATTTCATTGTTGGTGATGAGGTTTATACAGCGTTAGGGGTCATCAGCCCGGTCCCCTGTCGGCCCCACCAGTGAAGCGTTTCACCGGTGGTGCCAATTTACCACTGGGCTCTGGTCAGCAACAGCAGTAGCCCCTCTCTCTGGGCATGTCTGGTGGACTAGCCACACGTTAGTCGTAGGAACTCCGATGCGGAGCAAAAACGGCAAGGGGCTTCCGATCATCAGAAGCGAACCCCATTACTAAGCATTTCGGATCCTGTAATTTCTGAATACTTTCTGGGGGCGGTCCCGTCCGAGTCATGACTCCAGGCGTCTGTGCTCTGCCGTGGAGACGTTAGTTCGGTCATATTCGCTATCCGTCAGTTACCTTGTCCACTCTCAAGCCCTCCCTCCCTCTGTGGGGAGAGACGTGCAGTCTGTGCCTGCCCATTGACACGTGTGTCGTGGGATATTAGCTCCATCCCCCACCACGGCTTCTGTCGCCTCCACTTATCTCCGTTTCCGTGTGTCTTCCTCGTGCCCCGTTCACGGCGCCGCACCCTATTAGGAAACCGGATTCTTCCTTTCTACTTGGACCCGCCTCTTAGCCTGTCTGCATCTGACTAGACCACGTAGTATGCGTATCTTGTGAAAATGTAAGGTGTGGGTTATACTGGCAGACTTTGTTACATGCGCTCGGACTGGGTGCGGCCTACGGTCGATTATCGCTGCATCATTATGGAGGTTAGACTTCGGCCGACATTTGTGTGATTGACTACACTCAGGCTCACTCACGCCCGGAGGAAGGGCTAAAGAACTAACACGAGACGACGTAAAGTTCCAGGTCTTAGTTGAGAAATTATTGGTATTGCAGTTACCGCTTCAGACCATACTAGTTTCGAGACTTATTCCAATCTAGGTCGGGGCAGTTCCACAGTCAGCACGAGGCCTTCTCGGCTGCCTCAGCCAGTTGTTTCTGGGCCCGGGCTCTTGCACGTCATTTAATGCCCATTCGCTTCAGCACATCGAACACGGAGTGGGGGACAAGACCTCGCGCGCCTACCTCGACGGCGAACAGCCTGACGGTGAAACCCTCCGGCCTAAGACTCGCGACCATGTTGTTGTACTTCTCTGTCTTGTACAGGTGTTGCTCCTCAACATTCGATTCGTACGGGACGGTCAGCTCAGTCGGCGTTAGCTGCTTGGCTGACGAGGAGCTAAACACAATGTCAGGCCGCAAGCAAAGCTTTTGGATCACCTCGGGTTAATTGCCACGGTCCTTTGGGTCTACGGTTAGTTGCCAGTCCCTTGCACGGTCGAAGACGGTAGCAAGCGGCAAGTCGTCAGCTTTACCATCTAGTTCTTCCATCAGAATAGCATCTGCTTCAGCAAATCTTACTATTCGTTCTTTATGTGTGCTATATATGAAATAAATTATGTGTTCTATTGGGGGTTCATAAGTGTTAACAACAGAATGAAAAGGAGGTTCAAGGGTCAACACAAGATGCCAAACATTGATTATTGTATCTAAGAAGTGTCCCGTCTGCCCCGATGGCTTCAAGAAATGCCTCGTTCACAATGTCCAGGAACTGGAAGTACCTGATGTAGACCCGCACATCCTTGTTAGTGATTGCACTCAATGTCTCCAGCAGAAAGAAGACATAATTTCTTGAGCGTGCCCAGCAGTTGGCCGACAAGGTGACGAACCCCAGTGCTCGCCTCCGATCCACGATCTTTTTACTCGTTGCAATTGATATTGATGTACTGGACAGCATTTTTTTCAGCTTCGAAATGGCTACCTTTGCCGTAGGGGTTCTTGTTACAATCTCTTCAATGCACTTCACGTAAGATGGTATGACAGGTCCAACATAGTCGTACCTATTCACTGTATGAAATGACGAGAGATAGTTGTACCGATTCACTCTATAAATTGACGAGAGATAGTTGTACCGATTCACTCTATAAATTGACGAGAGATAGTTGTACCGATTCACTCTATATATTGACGAGATATAGTTGTACCGATTCATTCCTCGAATGGACGAGAGATAATTGTACCGATTCACTCTACGAATTGTCGAAAGATAGTTGTACCGATTCACTCTATGAATTGACGAGAAATTATTTATTTTAACCTTGTACAAAAGCTAAACGTGATTTTTAACAATGTGCCTCTAGCAGTGTTTATTAAGTACACTATTCCTTTATTTGTATATTTACTACCGATCTTATTGCTACAACTAACTCTAATTATCATAATCCATACCAAAAATTATTCACATAACAAGAAATCATAAAATGGCCCATCGCTTGTTTATTTTCTTATTTTTCATGTAGAGCATGCCCAGATTATCATAACATTAGGCTAGCATAATTGTTGAGTGGTGACCGAGTTTATAAACAAATCTGTTAAAACAACTCCCGGACAGTGTTGCAATTTTAGTGCATTTCGCACTAAATTTAGTGCCTTTTCAAGTCATTTAGTGCGAAAATTGTGCTTTTAGCGCGGCCACGCTAATTTTGTGCTTTACAAAATATTTTCGGTGCTTTTTTGGGGTAGGTAAAAATTACTTTAAAAATCATTTTGGGAACACTAAAAAGCCGAATTTGAACTGAAGAGAGGGAGTAAAACAGTCTTAGTGCGTTACCGCGCATTATTCAACTAATTTAACTCCCTTTAATACAATTTAGTTGAAGGCGAACGCCAACTTGCAAACAAGTCCAAACGTCAATACATTAGCTTGTAATCGAGTTCATAATTTTGTGGTGTCTACATTAACCTTTCATTTAAGCTTATTTGTGTTTCACCATGAGCAAGAAATATTGTCAAAATTTCAGAGAACAATGGCTCAGTGACACGAGATTTCAAAAATGGTTGTTAAAAGTAGAAGGGGATAATACTAAGTGTTTTTGCAAATATTGCAAATGCTAAATTGCAGCCAGGTTAAATGATATAGAGAGACACAAGAATACAACGAAACATCAGAAAGCCGAACAACCATTCAGTACACAAAGGCAAATAAAAATTGCATTTGACAAACTGAAAGATGATGTCAAAGAAACAGAAGGTTGCATGTCTTTGTTCATAGCTGGCCATTGTTCGCTTCGCGTTGTTGACCATTTAACTTTAAGCTTAGGAGAATTAAGTGCAGAGCAGTTATTTCAAATGTACTTGCACCATATTTCAAAACAGACTTGACAGCTGATATTGGCAAAAGTAAATACAGCTTATTGATTGATGAGAGCAATGACATTTCTGAAACTAAGCTAATTGGAGTAGCTATTAGGTACTATTCAGAGACAAGAAAGCAGTTTGTGGTTACTTACTTAGATTTAGTTGAAATGAGTGACTGCAACGCACAGGCAATATGCAGTGCGTTAAAAGATTGTTTAAACAAGAATGGACTTGAGTTGCAAAGACTAGTTGCACTCGGCACTGACAATTCGTCTGCCATGACATGTGTAAACAATGGAGTATATCCATCCATCATGTGCCATGCCGGTAAGCGTCGGCGGTCATGTTCTGCCATCTCACTCGATCACCAGAGTCGTGGATCAGCTCCGTGTTTCTGTCTCGACCATGCCACAAGGCCAAGCCATGCAGGTACATGGATGTATATACAAAATATAAAATCCGAAGTTCCTCATCTGGTACTAATTAGGTGTGTGTGTCATTCCCTTCAGCTGGCAGTGTCACAGACTGCAGCTGCTTGTCTGGCCAGGAACGTAGAGTTCATGATTAGAGAAACATATAACTGGTTTTCTCACTCAAGTCTTCGTCAAGCAATGTACATGGAGCTTTTTTGCTTCAATAAATGATGGACATAATCCGCTGAAGATTGTTCAATTAAGGCAGACACAACGGATGTCCATTCAATATGCCATTGTCAAAATATTGCAGCAGTGGGTCGAGCTCAGAACTCATTTTGATGTAGCAAGACTCAACGAGCGCTGTTATACAGCAGAACTTCTACATTCTATGTTTAGCGACATGAAAAACTATTTGTATCTCATATTTCTCAAGCATATTCTCGGAGAAGTTCAAAGTGTGAATAAGAAATTCGAAGCAGATATACAGGATCCAACAAAACTACTCAGCGATCTTGTCCAGCTCATTGATTCTATCAGTTCAAAGATTGCTATTCCTGGGGGGTGGGGGGTGGGGGGGGGGATAACAGAAAGTGATGCTATTCAAGATTATTTAGATCCTAATCCCAATCTAGGTTATGAGTTTTAGAAAGAAATAGCAGACTACAAGTTACCAGATGAGAAAGAAATTCGTGGAAGTTGCATCCAGTTTTTAATAGAGCTATTGACACAGCTGCGTTTACGTACACCCGATAACGTTCGAGTGTTGCAGTCCATGTCATGTCTTAGTGGAAGTACAGCCAATGAAGCCCTGTATATTGGATCTTGCTAAAATGTTTGTAGAAGATGCATCTACTCTCACCCGCATCGATTTCCAGTGGAGAATCCTTCATCATATGCAGTGGACACAGACCTCTGACATACTTGGACTGTGGACAGAAATAGCCTCATACAGGGATGCAACCGGTGAAAATCCTTTCCAAGATCTTACAGATTTAGCTTTAACTGTGCTCATTTTACCTAATTCTAATGCGGACGTGGAGCGTATTTTCAGTCAGATGGGAGTTATACAATCAACAGACTGAGCATCAAGAGTTTGACAGCTGTTTTGACTATTAGATATGGAATGAAAAGATATGGCAAATTCTGTAATGATTATAAACTACCTAAGGATATTCTGCGAAAAATTGGATCACAGGAGGCATATACATGTTTATTTCAATCATTCTCCTCACCCTCATCATGGCAGGAGCAAACACAGCAAGAAATAGCTACAGAAACTGAAGAAGAGTTGTTTGACTGGGATTTGGCAGATCTGCAATAAACTTCATTCTAATATTCAGTGATAATAATAAATTATAATGTGTTACTTTATAACATTGTGAATGAATACCATCAGTGCTTGATTTAGTGATTTCCCAAGAAATAGTATTGCAATTTGGTGCTTTTTTGGCTCAAAAGTAGTTCTGATTGGGATTTGGCGGATCTGGAATAAACTTCATTGTAATATGAAGTAATAATAATAAATTATACTGTGCTACCTTGTTACATTTGTGATAAAAACCGTTTCTGCCTTTTTGGTGATTCATAAAAATGTTTGGTGCTTTTTAGTGCTTTTTTGGGTCGATGTCAGAATCTTCCCAGGGTCTTCATCACTAGCGCCTGGCAGAGACGGCACTTAGGTACGGCCGTGAACTGCGTTAACGCTTACGATGCAGTAACAGGGACCTCTGCGTGGTAACACTTCTGCGTGGCCCACGGAGTCCACGAGATGAGAAGGCAGGACCAACACGGGCTCACTGCGGCTAGCGGTCAGACAGCCTTGAACCGTAGGATTGGACAGACGTTGTAACAGAGCAGTGCACGTATTGAGTGTATGAGCTGACGCTAGATGCGAGAAAGCCTTTTGAGTATAGAAAGACTGAATACCTGGTATGTAATATTGCATTCATGAACATTCCTGTATATATATGTATATTGAAACGGCATTATCGCTGAGTTGAGCGATGCCTGTTATGAGTGCAGTTTGTGAGAAGTGAGATTAAAGTAGTTGAAAGATGTCACCGTGTGTTATGTACGTTCATTCTATGCGAGTGATAGTTATCACATCTGTTAGTCACCACGAGTCATTTTTGATTGCAATAAAGACTCTGACAGGTGTAAACGTGGGTGGCTCGTCCGGCTTTGGACATTAAGATCTTGTGGTTCAAAAAGTAGAGAAAGTTGTAAGATAGAGCGAAGTGTGTAGAAATCAGACACTGTTTACGTGAGACGGAATGAGCATGCGTAGCTCATCACTGGTTGAACCACAGGTGTGAGCGTGAACGTAGTTTCATCTAGCTTTTGCTTTTGAAACAGATATAGAAAGTGAGATCGTGTCACAGTTGTGAAAGAAAGAACACGTAAACGAATGCTGTAAAGCGAATGAAAGCATTGGCAAAGAAGTGACACTGAAATTGTATTCTGAACTGACAACAGAACGACTAAACAAACATACTTGACAACATACAAACAAATCACATTTAGCTGACGACGCATACACCACATAACATATACACACTAATATTTCCTCTCTCCAAAAATAAACAGGTTTTTCATCCGAAATTGTACACTACAAAGGTCATTTTTCCTGGCTGCAGAAGACCAAGCAGCTTCTCTCTGGTGCAGTTTGCCAACATACATCCAGAGTTCCAAATTCCTGTATCACTTAAGTATTTTTCTTTTTATACATACTTTTTTACAGGTCCAGGCCTAAGTTGTATAATTATTTTGTAATTATTGTATTATATTCATATTGTATTTACTAACATTTGATAATTATTCTGTATAAATTCACTGTAACTAGATAGCAAAATTACCATGTCTACGTTAGACGATTTCATTAAGTCCGGACTAAAATTAAATTTAACCGGAGACGAGTTAACAAAGTGGAGTGAGGTAAAATATGCAGAATATGTCCAGTTACAAGAAAAAGCTAGAGAAAGGGAAGACAGAGCTGCAGAAAGAGAGCTCAGAAAGTCAGAATTAGAGGCTAAGAAGACAGAAACAGAGGCAGAGCTCAGGAAGCCAGAGTTAGAGGCTAAAACCAAACAGTCAGAGTTAGAGGCTAAAACCAAACAGTCAGAGTTAGACGCAGAGGCTAGGAAGTCAGAGTTAGAGGCTAAGAAGTTAGAAACAGAGGCCGAGATAAGAAAAGCTGAGATTATTGCACAGAGCAAACGAGAAGAGCTTGAAATTACTGCACAGAGCAAACGAGAAGAACTGGAAATGAATGCAAAAAGCAAAAGAGAAGAGCTGGAAATGCAACTAAAGATTAAGCAGCTAGAGGCTGAAACATCATCAGAGAAAGAGTCTAAACAGTTAGAGACGAAAGAGAAAGATAATCAATATAAAAAGTACCAGGGTATCGTCAAAAATTTCGCTACTGGGGACTGCATCGCAGCATTCACCCAAAATTTTGAAACGATAATGGAGCATTATCAGATCCCAGAGACAGAATGGAATATTATTTAATGAGAAGTTTATCTGGGGAACCTTTTAAAGTCAATGAGACCATCCCCAAAGACTTTAGGAAAGATTATCAGTATATAAAAGCCAAAATTATGGCACATTTCCTGTTAGATGAAACAGGCTACAGGGAACAGTTTAGTAAGTTAGCTCCAAAACCAAAACAAACGTTCTCTAACTACATTTCAGTAGTACAGGATGTATTTAGTAAATGACTAGCATCAGCCAAAGTTAATGACAGTTTTGATAAGCTGAAAGATTTGATCCTAAGAAACAAAGTCATCTCGTCTCTACCACCTCCTTTTTCGAAATTCTTGCAAGAGTGTGAATGTGAGAGTGTGCAGCAAATTGAAAAGCGTGGGGTGGCTTACTTTACGGCAAATAAACATTGTTTCGCTAGTGTACTGACAGACACAATTTGTAGCAGCCGCTACCTATGATAGGTCAAAACCAAGTACCCATAACAGGCATAAAACCTTCAGGCAACCTATGAGCAAGAACTACCAATATATTGTAATTTACAACACAATAAAAGTGAGATGTGTGACAAAAACCCTGGGTATCTCACATATTTGCAAAACTATATAGACAAGCAAGACAGTGAGAGGAAAAGCTACAAACGTTCAACCAAATGCTTTTTTTGTAAAGCGTACGGCCATTGGCGCCATGCTTGTAAGGGAAAGCAAATGATCAGATAAGCCAACGCAGCATTGTTTGGTAGCTCTTCCTCAGATGAAGAACTCGTAGAAGAACAACCTGTTAATGTAGCAGAGTCCATTGATGTTTTCCACCTGGAAAAATGTACCACCTGCAACCGCTTTCATGAAGATGGCGTGTTAACTTGCGGCCACTCCATACCTATTGCAAATGAGGAAGCCAATTTGGGGATAGACTCCAAAGGCAAGTTCAACATTCACCAAGGTTATGTGAACGGCAAAGTAGCCACAGTTTTACGCGATAGCGGGTGCACTCTTATTGGTTTAAAGAGAGACTTTATTTTACCTGCAGATTACAAGGCAAACATGTAACATGCAGAACTTTCTCAGGTATCATTCAGAAAAACCTGCTGGCATGGTCCCATAATGAAATACCATTCCTAAGAGGCAAGGTTACGTGCGCAGCATTATCTAACCCATGTTTTGATATTATTATTGGTAACCTGCCGGAAGTGAATGATATGCCGCATGATTGTATAACATCTTCGTGTGAATGTAATGTGTTGAATGCAGTGACTAGATCAGCTGCAGAAATGCAAGCTAAAACTAGCCAACCTGAGACTTTAGAATTGTTAAGTCCAGTCATAACACCTCTTAAGACCACGAGGGAAAAATTTGTAACAGCCCAAAAAGGCCGATGTATCATTAGCAAAATATTTTAAACGTGCAGAGCAAAAGCAAAAACAGGGCAAAGTAAACAGACCTAGACCACCAACGCTGCGCACAGCAAAGCAAAATCTCATATTGCGCGCCTTAATAATTTGGTACTCTGTAACATCGATATTACTATCATGTCTAACTGCATACTCATTGAGAGATTGTATTTGTACACCCACTTATCAACCAATACCTCACTCGACCAATGAACCACCTTTTGAATTTTTCTATGATGCCAAACCACACGGCACATTCCCCATTTACCAGACTCTTTTAACTGAAGTAGAGAATGAACATAGAACTGTACCACCGTATGAACATGTAACATCATTGTGTTACAGGATTATAAAAGCATGTATTTTAGGTAAAAAATTATTGACACAATCTGGTACCATCTACAGTGAGTACACCAGCAGAGGAAATAAGACAACGACACTGACATCAGGACACGACGTATTACTTCTATTACCCAACGACAGACATTTCTTGACAGACTCTTGGCAGGGACCGTTCAAGATAGGAAGACAGATCTCGACTGTAGACGACAATAGAAACGGAAACAACGACAATCACAACAAGAAGGGACCACATAGATTCAGACGACACCGACGAAGTACCAGTTCCAACACTTACTTGACACGAAAGACACATTCTTCTTCTTCTTCTTCTTCTTCTTCTTCTTCTTCTTCTTCTTCTTCTTCTTCTTCTTCTTCTTCTTCTTCTTCTTCTTCTTCTTCTTCTTCTTCTTCTTCTTCTTCTTCTTCTTCTTCTTCTTCTTCTTCTTCTTCAGCGTTCCGAGCCATTGAGGTTCTTTGCTGCAGATACAATCCGTCTCCATTCGTCTCTCTGGTTGACCTTCTCTTGCCAGTCGTTGATTCCAAGTGCTTGTAGGTCTGTACATGTATTATCTCTCCACCGTCTTCTTGGTCTACCTCGGGGTCTACGGTCATTTATTTCCTGAGTGTAAGCGAGTTTTGTTTCCCTATTATCTTCCATTCTTTCTATATGCCCCAGCCATTGTAGTCTATTAGCCTTCATGATAGCAGTGATTAGCGGGGACTTAAACAGATCATAAATGTCTTTGTTACTTCTTCTTTTTCACTCTCCACGTTGTGTATCCCTAATGGGTCCAAAGATGCGTCTTAAAATTTTGTTCTCAAAGGTTTGTAACAAGGCTTCGTCTCCTTTCGTTGTACTCCAGGTTTCAGAGCCATACAGCACAACTGGTCTAATCAGTGTTTTGTATATTGTGATTTTGGTGTTACTAGATAGCGCCTTTGATTTTAGTAGATGTTGTAGTGCAGACACATTACAAGACAAACTATCTCCTCATCTATCTCACTATCCACTATCATTTTTCCACTATCATTCTTCACTGTATGTGTGTGAGCGAGACAGTGGGTGAGAGAGTGAGTGAGAAAGAGTGTGAGTGGAAGAATTAGTATGAGTGAGAGTGAGTGAGTATGCATGCGGTTGTGCCTGAGTGAGTGTAAAAGTGAGTGGGTGTGTGTGGATATATGTGTGAGAGATTTACTTAGAGAATGCGTGAATCTGAGAGAGTGGGTGTGTTGTGTGTCTGCCTGTCTGTGTGATAGAGTGTGAAAGTTAGTGAGTGAGTGTGAGTTAGAGAGTCAGCTAGTAAATGAGTGAGTAAAGGAGCGTGAGTGAGTGAGAGAGAATTTGTGGGTATGCGTGTATGTGCTCGAATGAGTGAGTGTGAGAGCGAGTGAGTGTGTAAAAGAGAGAGCGTGGGTGAATGAGAGAGTGCATGAGAAAGTGTGATGTATGTGTGTGCATATCTGGATGGGTTTACATGTGTGTGTACATGTGTGTATCTGTGTGTGCCTCTGTGTGTATGTCTGTACGTGTGTTAAGGTGTGCGTTCATGTGTTTATATGCGTTTATATGCATGTGCGTGTGCATATGTGTGTATGGATGAGTGTGTGTGTGTGTGTGTGTGTGCTCGTGTATGTATTGTATATCTTTGTATGTGTAAGTGTGCATGCATGCAGTGTATGCGAGGGAGTGTAATATTCGGGTGTTATGTGAGTACGTGTGAGTAAGTATATGGTTGTGTGCGGGTGTGTGTATGTACATGTGTGTGAGAGAAGGGAGAGAGAGAGAGAGAAAGAGAGAGAGAGAGAAAGAGAGAGAGAGAGAGAGAGAGAGAGAGAGAGAGAGAGAGAGAGTTGAGCGCACGCATTTCATGTAACATGCTATTCCATATTTTTTATGTATTCTCATCTTTCATATTACGAGGTATCGTTTAATGCCACTTGATTGTCCTGTAACATGCCATTCCATATTTTTTTTTTTTTTTTGGTTTATTCTCATCTTATCATTTTGTATGCCATTTAATTTTATCATGTATAATATAACATTACTGTGATGTGAGTGAGAGAGTTAGTGAGAGAGAGAGAGAGAGAGAGAGAGAGAGAGAGAGAGAGAGAGCAAGAGAGATAGAGAGAGGGAGCGAGAGAGAGAGAGAGAGAGAGAGAGAGAGAGAGAGAGAGAGAGAGAGAGAGAGAGAGAAAGAGAGAGTTGAATTGCATCACTAATTTTTACCCTCGTTTTTTGTTTGGATGGGTGAATGGGTGGTATATACTTCAACAGAGACAACGAACAAGACGATACGACAGCTTGCACCGTGATAATAGATCACGAAGATGACGATTCTAGCGACGAGATTCCAACACCTACATTAGACACGACAAACTGCTTGAAAGAGATCAAGATCAATCCAAACCTAAGTCAAGCAGAGACAAACAGTTGCAAACAGTTGATACAAGAGTACAACACCATCTTTTCAGACAACCCAGGACAAACAGAGTTAGTACAGCATCACATCACACTTACATCAAACACACCCATAAGATGCAGACCATACACCATACCATTACATTACAAGGAACAACTACATCAGGAAATCATCAACTTAGAAAAAAACAACATCATCAGACGATCCCTATCAGACTTCTCTTCACCCATGGTCATTGTACGGAAAAAGGACAACACAATACGACTTTGCATAGATTACAGAAAACTGAACAAAATAACTGTTTTAGATCTTGAACCAATGGCAAATACGGACGATCTTCTGACAGAACTGACTGACGCTAAGTTCTTCACGACCCTTGACATGGCTAAAGGTTACTGGCAGATTGCTGTACATGAAGACAGCAGACATCTAACAGCTTTCGCCACGCCTTGGGGACTGTACGAATGGTGCAAACTTCCATTTGGGCTAGTCAATGCCCCAGCCACATTTGTACGCATGACACGACTCCTCCTATCTGACATTCCTAATATAGTTTCCTATATTGACGACATCTGTGTCCATACAGAGACAATGACGGAACATATAAAGATACTGGAACAGACACTAGAACGTATCAGACAGCACGGACTGACAGTGAAGCCTTCAAAGGTGAGCATGGCTTACCAAGAGATATCATTTTTGGGGTACAGAATATCCAATGGCTTTGTCATGACAGACAACAAAATTGTCTCGAAAATTCTAAAACTGTCACTTCCAACAAATAAGAAACAAGTCCGCAGTTATGCTGGACTTATTAATTATTACAGGAACTTTATTCCTGATTTTTCAGAACTGACTGAGGTTTTTTCGAACTTACTAACCAAGAATAAACCCGAAAAAGTTGTAAACGATGAATGCCTACGAAATGCATTTGATAAAGTTTTGGCACACTTTTCTGATAAGAATACACCTAATCTCATCCTTAAATTGCCCAACATTCGTTTACCTTTCAGATTGAGAACAGATGCTAGCTCCATTGCGATCGGTGCAGTCCTTTTGCAGGAATACAACGACATCTTGCATCCCGTCTGTTTTCTATCAAGAAAACTAAGACCCCGAGAGCGGGCCTGGTCCATTCCGCAATTAGAGGCATTGGCCTTAGTAGAAAGTGTAACAAAGCTGTCCAAATATCTTCTAGGACGTCACTTTATCATCGAAACTGACAACAGTCCATTAAGGTATATCAATTCCACAGTACCATCAAATAACATGATTGCTCGCTGGTCCTTGAAGCTTCAGAATTTCAGTTTTGAAGTTCGCCATATTCCCGGCAGAATGAATACAATCGCCGACCTTTTGTCCCGTTGTCCGACAGACCCAGTAAGCAATGTCTGAGTGCACTGTGTAATATTACACTCAGCCCAACACAGCCACCAATGTGTGAATTTTTTCCAGTCACCTACTGTGTAAGGTCAATAATCAAAATTGTGATACGGTTTGCAGACCGACATTGTATAATATACTTATTTTAATCAAGTCATGTAATGAGTGTAGTATAATTGTGTAGTGTGTGTTAGAATGAGAAACGATATTAATTGTATATAGACACCAACAACAGTGTCACAAACGCTTAACCAATTATCAGAAGCGAACTTTACCTATTGTGACATTTGTGGGTGAATTTTTTGTTCACCGTGATATTTTAACATGTGCAAATGTAGACCGAACATTGACTCCTACATCACCTCTACAGCGAATGTGATCCAAATTGTTCGACGTGTGAACACATCGGAAATAAGAACATTCCATCATAATCCGTTGTCATACTATAACATCAGACACGAACTGTGAGAACATTCTACTATCAGTTCCAAAATAAAACCGGATCATTTGTGTTCAGAAAATGTAACATCAACCAAATTTTTCGTTTCGTGTGCATTTCCGGTGTAGTTTAAAAAGTATAACTTAATTAGCAGACTATGTACAAATTTCCAAAAATTTATGACACTTGTAAAATCCTTTCGAATCTATAAAATATAATATACCAATTGGGTACTTATTTATTTTGATTAGTGTAATCTTAGAATCATATCTTGATTAATGTATTCATATTATCGACTTTTTCTCGTTAATATGAAGAAACGTCAAGCAATGACGCTAAGAAATTAAATAATTATTGTAATGTATGGAATTTCTTAAATGTCAAAAATTACTTCCCTTGCATTTGTGAATTACATCAAGGGCCATAATTTGAAACATATTCATTAATGTATATTGTATAGATAGACATTTTGTTGCTCAAATGATTGGCACAGCAGGTAGGCGTCCACCAAGCATGTCATAGAGCTGCCAACATTGCAAACCAACATAAGAGCTCCTGACCAAATGAGGGCAGAGTTTAAGTGTTTAATACGACTAACTACAAAGCCGTATTTCAGTCTGGCCTAGATGGTTGTTGCAAAACAATCATATTATTACTTTTTTTTCAAATAGGCTGCGAGGTAGATGCGTGAAGCTGTGACTACTGATCTGACTGGGTATTATTGCAATGAAGGTAACCAGGCATCAGGGGGATGAAACCTGAATTGTGTTAAAAATTGTACTTCATGTGTCATTCCAATGCAACTTACATTTTTTTTGTATATATTTCTATGCCTTATATGTATTTTCATGCATAACACTGGGAAAGAGTAGTCTCTGACATGAAATTAACACTACCCCAGTATATACATACATCATGAATGAAAGATGGCATCTTTCATTGAAGTACCCGGGGAGAATGTCAGAGCCTAGCAGCAACATCGTTACGGCACCCGGCGGACAAGAGTTGTCGGCTGGCGAGATTTCTTACCTGACAGCGCGACCAGCGCTGACGAGCAGACGCACGCAAAGCCACGTGACCCCACGAGAGGCAGTGGGCAGTGTGTGTTAATCTCAGACCAAGCTGGCGACTGGACATCTGAACGGACGTGTGTGTCGAGAGCAAGGCGTTTGTGTGAATCTCCGTGGTTGTGAGCTGAACGACTGATATTCGTGAGCGTCAGACCTATGAGCTGTATTGTGGTAGTGAGTTTATATGTTGTACATTGCTGTAACTAATTGTTATGTATTTAATGTGGTAATAAATCCATAGAACTTGTTGCTGTGTCTTACGTCGAATTACGTTTGTACTTGTACTGTCTCACATGTGTTAGCCAACGAGCCTAATAGAAGATCCTGACATGTGTGGACGTGGGTTGCTCGTCATTAGTTAAGAACCTAATATATTTAGACGTGTGTTGTTCGTCTTTGTGATTTAAAACTATAATTCTTGTACTTGTAAAATTTGTCAAGGTTATAGTGATGTACATGTGATCGGAAAAGTCTCAGTGTGATCCATTACTACATTGTCTAAATATGTTTAAGATCATTAGTAAATGTACAGTACATATTGTTTGATCCTGTAAACGTGTAAAACATTTGTGAATTTGTTAAACTTGTCACCGTTTGACCTTGTCAACCTTGTGATTTTGCCGCCATTTTGACCTTGTCGCCATCTTGTAAACTTGATGTCTTTGTCCTTACTGAATGTCATCTTGATGTAAGTGATGTGTCATCAATGTTATTGAGTGTTCAAATACAGATAGATTGTTTTTGTGTATTGAGTTTGTGGAACGCAAAGAGTTTTGGAAAGAGTGTAACTTCTGTTGAAAGAAACACTGTTGACGACAAATTTACGACATACAATTATACTCGACGCCATCCAAACCAAATCAACACTTAGTGACTTACAGGCACACACCAACAAACACACGCTAACTTATTTCTCTCCAAAACAAAGCAGGTTTTTTGCGTACCATCCATAACCCTGCCGTAGAGGTCATTAGTGGTTCGAAGTACGACCTTACAGTTTTTCTAGCCCGATTGCCCAACCATTCGTCACCATATCCAAGGGCACTTGAGTATATTTTTTCTTTACTTTAACTTTACGTATGCATTAGTGGGCACGCATCGTATAGTCAAATCAAGTGTAAGTTGTTTTTCTACTAACCATTTATAATATATTTTGTGTGGTTGATTGTCCATCGACATAATTTCTCCATCATGTCGTCATTGTTTGATTATCATCGATATGGGTTTGAAAATTAAAGTTACAGAGGTGGATGAAGTTGAACAAAATGGAGTGAGAACAAATACGCTGAATATCTGCCCTGGTACAAGAGAAAAACAATGATACCGAGATGAAGAGGCAAGCTTGAAAGAAGCTCTAAACGGCAGAAATGGCTGCAAAACAGCTGAGGCAGAAACAGGCCTTGAAACAGGCAGAGATTGAAAAAGCTGCAAAGCAAATAGAGGCTGAAACAGCATTAAAGCAAGCTGAGATAGACGGTGAAACTTAAGAAAGCCGAAATAGGCAGCTCAATGCAAAAGGGAAGAAACTTGAACTACAGTTGAAAATGAAAACAACTGGACACTGAGCTGCAATAATATAAAGAGTCAAGAAATCTGAAAGACTGGAAAAAGAAAACCAGTATAAAAAGTACCAAGTATCGTTCGTAACTATACCTCGGGTGACTGCATAGCAGCCTTTACCCAAAATTTTGAGACTTTAATGGAACACTACCAAGTTCCACTTTCGGAATGGAATATTTTATATATGAGGAGTCTTTCTGGGGAACCTCTGAAAGTCATTGAGACCATCCCCAAAGACCTCAGAAAAGAGTACCATTACATTAAATCTAAAATAATGGCACATTTCATGCTAGATGAAGCAGGGTACAGAGAACAATTCAGTAAACTGAGTCCAAAATCAACTCAAACGTTCTCTGACTACCTCTGTTTAGTCCGAGACATTTTCAGCAAATGGACTTCATCAGCCAAAATTAACAAAAATTATGATAAATTAGAAGATCTCATTATTCGAGATAAAGTTATTTCTTCTATCCCAACATCTTTTTCTAAGTTCTTGCAGGAGAATGAATGCACATGTGTGGAAGAAATGGAAAGACGTGGGTCGGCCTATTATACGGCAAATAAACAATGTTTTGCCACTGAAGCTACTGACAGTAACTGGGTAGCAGCTGCCAACTATGAGAAAAACTATAGTAGGCAAAAACCAAACAGGCCTACCTCTGAAAAGTTCAGACATTGTGTCCATTGTAAAATGTCTCATTATTTGAACGAGATGTGCGATAAAAACCCAGGGTACCAAACATACTTGCAAAATATGGTAAACAGACAAGACAGAGAACGTAAATCGTTCAAAAGCTTACGAAAATGTTTTCTCTGCAAGGCATACGGTCACCATCGCATGGATTGTAAAGGCAGGCATATGACCAACAAAGCCAATGCCGCCTTGTTCGATAGTTCAGCGTCAGAAGACGAAAATACAGAAAAACATCCTGTACATGCAGCACAGGCTTGTGACGTATTTAGTTCCAACACATGCACTGTCTGTAATACCTTCTTTGAAAATGGTATCTTAACATGCGGGCACGCCATCCCTATTGCTAATGAGGAAGGTAACTTAGTAATAGACTCAAAAGGCAAGTTAGACATCTATCACGGGTACGTTAATGGCAAGTCTGCTACAGTACTTCGCGACACCGGGAGTACACTTATTGGCCTGAAAACAACATTCATAACACCTACAGACTACACAGGTAGACACATCACATGTAGAACATTTTCAGGCAATATTGAAAAATATCCATTAGCTTGGGCATACATCGAAACACCATTCCTCACCGGTAAAAGTAAAAGGTCGCAGCACTTACAAACCCAGTGTGCGATATAATCATCGGAAATTTACCGGAGGTGAATGACAAACATCATAACCATGACATAACATCACTATGTATTAATGATAACACATCACCATCCAAATGTCATTGAAAATGTCATATCACCAGTTGAATGTATGTTAGCTAACGCAGCACTAAGTTCTCATCACATCATTGACGATATCATTCCATCATCATCTGATGTCATTGAGTGTGTGAACGCAGTAACAAGAGCTACTGCTAGAGTGCAAGATGATAGTAACCAAACTGAGGCTATTCAAATGCTTAGCCCAGAAGTACCACCTAGTGACTCGATGAAGGAAACATTCATAACAGCTCAAAAAGCTGATCCTTCACTGTCAAAGTATTTTGACCTGATCGGCAAAAAGCCAAGAGTAACGAAAAATGCTAAATGGCATTTTGCTTTATACAACGATATACTCACCAGGTACTACACCAAAGGTGACGTTACAACAAAGCAAACTGTGTTACCAACCACTTATCGCAAGCAAGCTTTACATCTTGCTCACGATATACCTTTTGCAGGTCATATGGCATATGTTAAAACCAGGTCAAGACTATTGACACAGTTTCATTGGCCAAAATTCTGTAATGACATAAAAACATATTGCAGAAGTTGTGATACATGCCAGAAACTGGTAAAGAAAGGTAAACACCCACAGGCAAAGTTACAAGTCACTGACTTAGCCAGTCGACCTTTTGAAAATTATCAGTTGACATTGTGGGCCCTCTTAGTCATACAACAACTAGAGGGAATAAATATATACTAACAATTATTGATCAATGTAGTCGCTGGCCAGAAGCGATTCCGTTAAAGAACATTACTGCCAACGATATCATGGAAGTGTTCTTCCATATTTTCTCCCGAATTGGGTTTCCAGATACTATCCAGTCTGATAGAGGCACTCAATTTATCGCCGCATCCACTCAAGCTTTCACTAAAATGTTAGGAGTGAAGCAAGTCTTCAATAGCCCCTATCATCCTCACTCGAGCGGGATATAGAAAAGCTTAATGGGGATCTGAAGCACATGCTAGCCAAAGTAACTCAAGATCACCCCAATAACTGGGATCTATACTTACCAGCTGTCCTTTTTGCTTATCGCGAGGTACCACATTCTAGTACCGGTTTCTCTCCTTTTGAACTCATCTATGGTGCCAAACCACGCGGCCCATTAACAATTTATCACCAAATGTTAACTGAGTCCACTCCAGTATTGAAACCCATATCATCATTTGTGTATGTAACATCATTGCGTGAAAGGATAATGAAATCATGTGAAATTGCTAAAAGTGCACTAAAACTATCTGGTGCTACTTACAGACAATACGCAGACAAAGGTAACAGGACTATAACATTGACAGCTGGACAGGACGTACTACTACTACTACCTAGTGACAGACAGCTACTGACAGATTCTTGGCAGGGACCTTTTAAAGTGACAAGACAAATCTCTCCTGTTGACTACGAAATCCTGATAAAAGACAAACACAAAATATTTCACATCAATATGCTAAGACCATACTTCAACAGAGACAACGAACAAGACGATACGACAGCTTGCACCGTGATAATAGATCACGAAGATGACGATTCTAGCGACGAGATTCCAACACCTACATTAGACACGACAAACTGCTTGAAGGAGATCAAGATCAATCCAAACCTAAGTCAAGCAGAGACAAACAGTTGCAAACAGTTGATACAAGAGTACAACACCATCTTTTCAGACAACCCAGGACAAACAGAGTTAGTACAGCATCACATCACACTTACATCAAACACACCCATAAGATGCAGACCATACACCATACCATTACATTACAAGGAACAACTACATCAGGAAATCATTAACTTAGAAAAAAACAACATCATCAGACGATCCCTATCAGACTTCTCTTCACCCATGGTCATTGTACGGAAAAAGGACAACACAATACGACTTTGCATAGATTACAGAAAACTGAACAAAATAACTGTTTTAGATCTTGAACCAATGGCAAATACGGACGATCTTCTGACAGAACTGACTGACGCTAAGTTCTTCACGACCCTTGACATGGCTAAAGGTTACTGGCAGATTGCTGTACATGAAGACAGCAGACATCTAACAGCTTTCGCCACGCCTTGGGGACTGTACGAATGGTGCAAACTTCCATTTGGGCTAGTCAATGCCCCAGCCACATTTGTACGCATGACACGACTCCTCCTATCTGACATTCCTAATATAGTTTCCTATATTGACGACATCTGTGTCCATACAGAGACAATGACGGAACATATAAAGATACTGGAACAGACACTAGAACGTATCAGACAGCACGGACTGACAGTGAAGCCTTCAAAGGTGAGCATGGCTTACCAAGAGATATCATTTTTGGGGTACAGAATATCCAATGGCTTTGTCATGACAGACAACAAAATTGTCTCGAAAATTCTAAAACTGTCACTTCCAACAAATAAGAAACAAGTCCGCAGTTTGCTGGGACTTATTAATTATTACAGAAACTTTATTCCTGATTTTTCAGAGCTAACTGAGGTTTTTTCTAATTTACTAACCAAGAATAAACCCGAAAAAGTTGTAAACGATGAATGCCTACGAAATGCATTTGATAAAGTTTTGGCACATTTTTCTGATAAGAATACACCTAATCTCATCCTTAAATTGCCCAACATTCGTTTACCTTTCAGATTGAGAACAGATGCTAGCTCCATTGCGATCGGTGCAGTCCTTTTGCAGGAATACAACGACATCTTGCATCCCGTCTGTTTTCTATCAAGAAAACTAAGACCCCGAGAGCGGGCCTGGTCCATTCCGCAATTAGAGGCATTGGCCTTAGTAGAAAGTGTAACAAAGCTGTCCAAATATCTTCTAGGACGTCACTTTATCATCGAAACTGACAACAGTCCATTAAGGTATATCAATTCCACAGTACCATCAAATAACATGATTGCTCGCTGGTCCTTAAAGCTTCAGAATTTCAGTTTTGAAGTTCGCCATATTCCCGGCAGAATGAATACAATCGCCGACCTTTTGTCCCGTTGTCCGACAGACCCAGTAAGCAATGTCTGAGTGCACTGTGTAATATTACACTCAGCCCAACACAGCCACCAATGTGTGAATTTTTCCAGTCACCTACTGTGTAAGGTCAATAATCAAAATTGTGATACGGTTTGCATACCGACATGTATAATATACTTATTTTAATCAAGTCATGTAATGAGTGTAGTATAATTGTGTAGTGTGTGTTAGAATGAGAACGATATTAATTGTATATAAACACCAACAACAGTGTCACAAACGCTTAACCAATTATCAGAAGCGAACTTTACTATTGTGACATTTGTGGGTGATTTTTTTTCACCGTGATATTTTAACATGTGCAAATGTGGACCGAACATTGACTCCTACTTCACCTCTACAGCGAATGTGATT
This sequence comes from Cepaea nemoralis, assembly GCA_014155875.1. NCBI lineage: Eukaryota > Metazoa > Mollusca > Gastropoda > Stylommatophora > Helicidae > Cepaea > Cepaea nemoralis. The sequence goes on from JACEFZ010012498.1 coordinate 166,368, forward strand.
AAAATCGTTCGACGTGTGAACACATCGGAAATAAGAACATTCCATCATAATCCGTTGTCATACTATAACATCAGACACGAACTGTGAGAACATTCTACTATCTGTTCCAAAATAAAACCGGATCATTTGTATTCAGAAAATGTAACATCAACCAAATTTTTCGTTTCGTGTGCATTTCCGGTGTAGTTTAAAAAGTATAACTTAATTAGCAGACTATGTACAAATTTCCAAAAATTTATGACACTTGTAAAATCCTTTCGAATCTATAAAATATAATATACAAATTATGTACTTATTTATTTTGATTAGTGTAATCTTAGAATCATATCTTGATTAATGTATTCATATTATCGACTTTTTCTCGTTAATATGAAGAAACGTCAAGCAATGACGCTAAGAAATTAAATAATGATTGTAATGTATGAAATTTCTTAAATGTCAAAAATTACTTCCCTTGCATTTGTGAATTACATCAAGGGCCATAATTTAAAATATATTCATTAATGTATATTGTATAAATAGACATTTTGTTGCTCAAATGATTGGCACAGCAGGTAGGCGTCCACCAAGCATGTCATAGTGCTGCCAACATTGCAAACCAACATAAGAGCTCCTGACCAGATGAGGGCAGAGTTTAAGTGTTTAATACGACTAACACAAAGCCGTATTTCAGTCTGGCCTAGATGGTTGTTGCAAAACAATCATATTATTACGTTTTTTTCAAAATGGCTGCGAGGTAGATGCGTGAAGCTGGAACTACTGATCTGACTGGGTATTATTGCAATGAAGGTAACCAGGCATCAGGGGATGAAACCTGAATTGTGTTAAAAATTGTACTTCATTTGTCATTTCAATGCAACTTACATTTTTTTTGTATATATTTCTATGCCTTATATGTATTTTCATGCATAACACTGGGAAAGAGTAGTCTCTGACATGAAATTAACACTACCCCAGTATATACATACATCATGAATGAAAGATGGCATCTTTCATTGAAGTACCCGGGGAGAATGTCAGAGCCTAGCAGCAACATCGTTACGGCACCCGGCGGACAAGAGTTGTCGGCTGGCAAGTTTCTTACCTGACACGCGACCAGCGCTGACGACAGACGACGCAAAGCCACGTGACCCCACCTGAGGCAGTGGGCAGTGTGTGTGTTAATCTCAGACCACGCTGCGACTGGACATCTGAACGGACGTGTGTGTCGAGAGCAAGGCATTGTGTGAATCTCCGTGGTTGTGAGCTGAACGACTGATATTGTGAGCGTCAGACCTATGAGCTGTATTGTGGTAGTGAGTTGTTATATGTTGTACATTGCTGTAACTATTGTTATGTATTTAATGTGGTAATAAATCCATAGAACTTGTGTTGCTGTGTCTTACGTCGAATCACGTTGTACTTGTACTGTCTCACATGTGTTAGCAAACGAGCCTAATATAAGATCCTGACATGTGTATATATGCTTTCTTGCTCACGCGAGGGAGTGTGTATTTGATAGCGAGAGGGTGTGTGTCTGTCTGTGTGTGAGTTAAGAGTGAAAGAGAGTGTGATATTGAGTAAATGAAAGATGGAGAGAGTGACTTAATGGGTGAAATAGTGATTGCGAGTGAGAGAGAGAGAGAGAGAGTGAGAGAGAGAGAGAGAGAGAGAGAGAGAGGGGGGGGGGGAGTGAGCGAAAGAGAGAAGACAGTGGAAGAATGGATTTGTTAATGTGTGTATGTGTGCGGCCATTGTTTGTGAGTGTCTATGGGTGTGTGTTAGTGAGAAGAGAGCGAGAAAGACAGAGAAAGAGAGAGAGAGAGAGAGAGAGAGAGAGAGATTTAAGCACACGCATATCATGTAACATGCTATTCCATATATGTTGTGTATTCTCATGAGCATATTACCATTTTGAATGCCAACTGATGTTATAATTTATAACATGAACACATGTACATCACTGTTGAGTGGGTGAGAGAATTAGAGAGTATGAGAGAGAGAGAGAGAGAGAGAGAGAGAGAGAGAGAGAGAGAGAGAGAGAGAGAGAGAGAGAGAGAGAGAGAGAGAGAGAGAGAGAGAGAGAGAGAGAGAGAGAGAGAGAGAGAGAGAGAGTTGAATTGCATCACTAATTTTTAAGTTACAAAATGTATATGTACAATTTTTCTCCATTTTCTTTACAATTTTGCGACAATGCTCACGACAATCGTCACTGTATGTGTGTGTGTAAAGTGTGGGAGTTTGATCATAATAGTAGGTTGGGGGATATGGGGATGTGTGTGTGGGTGGGCGGGGTGGGATTGTGTGGGTGGGTGGGGGATTTGTGTGTGGGTACGTGCGGGATGTATGGGTTGGCGGGGAGATGTGTGTGTGGGTGGGAATGTGTGTTTGGCTAGGTGGTTGTGGGTGAGTGGGTGGAGGAGGAATTGTTGGTGGATGATTGATGGTGGGTTATGGGATGGGTGGGGAGATCTGTGTGTGGGGATATGTGGTGGTTGGGAGATGTGTGCAGGTGGGGGTGGTTGTGGGTTTGGGAGTGTGGGTGAGGGATGTGTATGGGTGTGGGATGTTTGGGTGGATGGGTGGGGAGTGTGTGTGGGTGAGATATGTGTGGGGGATTATGTGGGTTGGGGAGGGGTGTATGATGGGTGTGGGTGATGGATTTGGAGATGTGTTTGTGTGGATAGGGGATATGTCTGGATGGGTGGCGGTGTGTGGCTGGATGGAGGATGTATGTGTGGGTAAAGAGGGTTATTGTAGTTGGGGGATGTGTGGATGGGTAGGAGATGTGTGGGGAGATGTGTGTGTGTGGGTGAGGGATGTGTCTTTGGGATGTGTATGGGTGTGGTGTTGTGTGCGAGGGGAGCTGGATGTGGATAAATGATGTGTGTGTGGGTGGGTGAAGGTGTGGTTGGGTTTGCGGGTGGGTGAATGATGTGTGTGAGGGTGGGGATGTGTGCTTAGATGGGTGGTTGGGGTGTGTGAGTGTGGGTGGGTAGATAGGAGATGAATGTGTTGATGAGTGGTTAAGGGATGTGTGGGTGTTAGTGGTTGAGGGATAAGTACGTGTGTCTAGGGATGTGTGAGGGGATGAGTGTGTGAGTTGGGGATATGTGTGTGGGTTGTGTGTGTGCGTGGATGGGAGGTGTGTGTTTGTGAATGGGGGATGTGTTGGTGGGTGGAAATGTGTGTGAGGGATGTGTGTATGGGTGGGGAGATTGTGCGTGGGTGGGGATGTGTTTGTATATGGGTATGGGTGTGTGGTTAAGGGATGTGTGGCTGGAAGATGGCTGGATGGAGGATGTGTGGTTGGGTAGAGGATGTGTGGGTGGGTGATTGTATATGAGTAAGGGTGTGTGGTTAAGGGATGTTTGGTTGGGGGATGGGTGGGTAGAGGATGTGTGGGTGGGTAGAGGATATGTGGGTGGGTGAGTGTGTGCAGGTTAGGAGATGGTGTGGGATGTTTGTAGGCGTGGGCTCGGGATCTGTGAGTGGGCTGGGGGAGATGTGAGATTATGTGGGTGGGAGCAGAATTTGTGTGTGGGTAGGTGCGGAATATGTGAGTTGACGGGCAGATGTGTGTGTGGCTGAGGAATGTGTGTTTGGCTGGGTGGGTGGAAGTGTGTAGGTGGAGTAGGATATGTGGGTGAGTGATTGTTGGTGGGTAATGGGACGGGTAGAGGATATGTGAGTGGGTGGGGAGATGTGTGTAGGTGGGGGATGTGTGGGTTATTGAATGTATGTGTGCTTGGGGTGTGGGTGGATGGGATGTGTGGTGGGTGAGAGGTGTGTGTGGGTGGGGAGATGTGTAGGTGTAGGGATGGGGTGGATGGGTGGGGGAATGTATGTGTGTTTGTGGTTATGTGTGTGGTTGGGTGGGGGAGTTGGTGTGAATGGGGGATGTGTGGGTGGGTGGTGGGTGTGTCTCATAACATAGTAATATGCATTGTTTATGTTTACAAAATTCATGTGACAATGTTTTTCCCTATGCACTGTTGATGAAAGAAAGATAAGTGAATGGAAGGGCCGAATGTAAGACGGGCCTGCGTGCCCAATTTGTTACCCTTTGAAAATAAAGTATGTTCGTTCGTTCGTTCGTTCGTTCTCAGACTAAGACCGACAACTGCAGACAGCTGTTAGAAGAATATAAGCCCATCTTCTCCAATCATCCAGGGCAGACATAAGGAACATAATATCATATATGGACGACATATGCATACACACTGGGACAATGACAGAACATCTGACGACATTCCGACAAACATTTGAAGGCATCAAACAACACGGCCTAACAGTAAAACCATCCAAGGTAGAAATCGCCTATCACGAAATTACATTTCTTGGCTATAAAGTTTGTAATGGATTTGTCACCACAGATGACAATATTGTATCCAAGATTCTAAAATTGTCGCTTTCGACAACCAAAAAGGAAATAAGGAGTATGTTGGGTCTACTCAATTATTCAATCAATCAATCATGTGCCATGCCGGAAAGCGTGGACGGTCATGACTCGCCATTTCACTCGATCACCAGAGCCGTGGATCAGCTCAGTGTTCCTGTCTCGTCCATGCCATGTGGCTAAGTCATCCAGATATTTTCCTCTCGGTCTTCCTCTTGGTCTGTTCCCTTCGATCTTGCCAGTTGTCACTAAGTTCTCCAGTCCATTTCTTCTCATAATATGTCAAAAAATTTTTGACTGTCTACGTCTAATTTGTCTAATCAATCTACTCAATTATTACAGACGATTTATTCCTGATTTTACTGGTCTGACAGAAAGTTTTACAAATTTACTAACCAAAGACAAAGCAAATAAAATTGTAAACAGCGAGTGCCTGAGACCTGCATTTACAAAAGTTTTGTCATACTTTTCATCTAACTCTATCCTTAAACTTCCAAATTTTGATATTCCTTTCAGATTGAGGACTAACACAAGCTCCATAGTCATAGGGGCAGTACTATTACAGTCTTATGATGACATCCTACACCCAATTTTTTATGTCAGCCGCAAACTGACACCGAGAGAACGTAAATGGTCTACTCCTCAATTGGAGGCTTTGGCATTAATTTTTTTTCCATTAGGAGATTGTCTACATATTTATTAGGTCGTCATTTCATCATAGAAACTGACAACAATCCACTACTCATTATTAAGACAGGAACACCAACAAACCACATAATAGCAAGATGGTCTTTACTGCTCCAAGACTTCAGTTTTAAAGTGAGGCACATCAGCGGTACACAAAATACGATTGCCGATTTGCTCTCCATATGTCCATCTCAAACGTCCGAAAATAGCCTGTCTATGCCTGAGCGCACAGATTAAATCAGAAGATCTGTGATTACTTAGAGCGCTCAGAGATCACAACCCAGCACAGTAATGTGTAACATAGCTACACATCGCTGGCACACATAACTGTGATAAGGACAGTGTCCTATTGTTTATTAAAAATTATATTTTTAATTAGTAAACATGGTGAATATATGTGTAGTTAGAATGAACAGTGAACATATTTTAAACACTTGTTAACATTTATACGAACAGTACTACGAGTGATCACAAAACTTACCTAAATTCAAATTATGGTAACATCCTCAGTACCTGCGCTTATGAATACGATTGATATAAGCCCAGCAGAGTGTTCTAACATTTTAACAATCATGTGTGAGAGAGACGACGACATATGAATTCAACACATCCAGCAGAACAGTTTCAAGGAAATTTCCATAGAACTGTTATCCAAACTTCCGACGATGTGAACATTTCATTCGTACTTCCATAGTTATCCAAATGTGTGAACGTTTAGACAGTGTAATCCATAATTCTACATAACATCGCAATCCAATCATGTGGAAGGACTATGTATTACCCCAGCATGGGAACACATAAACTGTGTACTTCCGTTATTTTTCGGAATTAATTAATAAATTTAGAAAATTAGCAGACTATACGATATATGTCACTAAGTGATCACACTTGGTATAACTTTGTGATAGTAAATTTAAATAGAATTAACTGTATGAGAGGATTTTTATATTTGTAATCTGAGAATCATTGATTGATCAACTTGTTCTCAATAGTACCATCTAGGGCACTATTGACAATAAGCATCAAACTATGACGCTTAGAACTTAACTTACAAAAGTACTTTATTTTTTTTGAAACCATGAAAAAGTCATTCCCCATAGTGTTTCACAATACCATCTAAGGGAAATTAACTTGAAATATTGGGATAATGTAAACATGTATGTATTACCTTGGTCATTGCGCCAGAACGGCAACGCATCACAGGTCGGCATAAGCTATGCGTGGAATATAATTACTGAAGTTGTGGACCAACATTAGATTATCCGACCACATCGGTTGGGGTCTAAGCTGAAGTCATCTTAGAGAATAGATGACTTGTGGCCTGACATGTATCTTTTCAACAAAAAAAAACAATTCTTTCTCGGGAGGTAGTTGCGTCGCTTGAGAGATAGCATAAGACGCTGATAGCTACCGGACTGGCTAAGTCCGTCAGCAACCTAGGTGAAAATCAAACTAGAGGATGATACTTGAGAGGTGTAGCTTTATGGCAACACTGAATAGAAGATATAACATGTAAATTACCCATTATACTTCAACAGAATAGTCACCTAAAATGACAAACGATGTGTCGATTCTGACCTTGTATTAGAAGATTAACCCAACTTTAAATAGCCAGTAATGAAAGGATATACCTTTCATTCGAAGGGCGGCGGGAAAGTGTCAGAATCTTCCCAGGGTCTTCATCACTAGCGCCTGGCAGAGACGGCACTTAGCTACGGCCGTGAACTGCGTTAACGCTTACGACGCAGTAACAGGGACCTCTGCGTGGTAACATTTCTGCGTGGCCCACGGAGTCCACGAGATGAGAAGGCAGGACCAACACGGGCTCACTGCGGCTAGCGGTCAGACAGCCTTGGACCGTAGAACTGGACAGACGTTGTAACAGAGCAGTGCACCTATTGAGTGTATGAGTTGACGCTAGATGCGAGGAAGCCTTTTGAGTATAGAAAGACTGAATGCCTGATATGTAATATTGCATTCATTAACATTCCTATATATATATATCTATGTATCTATCTATGTATCTATCTATGTATGTATGTATGTATGTATGTATGTATGTATGTATGTATGTATGTATGTATGTATGTATGTATGTATGTATGTATGTATGTATGTATGTATGTATGTATCTATCTATCTATCTATCTATCTATCTATCTATCTATCTATCTATCTATCTATCTATCTGTCTGTCTGTCTGTCTGCTTGTCTGTCTGTCTGTCTGTCTGACCCGGCCCAGCTTCGCCCAGCTCCTGGTCGGGAGCATCTCATTTAATTCATATAAGTAGTCATATAAGCTCCCGTTCCCGACTATTTATCTGTCTGTCTGTCTGTCTGTCTGTCTATCTGTCTGTCTGACACGGCCCGGCTTCGCCGAGACCCTGATGGGGAGCATCTCATTTAATTCATATAAGTAGTTATATAAGATCCCGTTCCCGACTATCTGTCTGTCTTGTCTGTCTGTCTGTCCAACCCGGCCCAACGTCACCCAGGCCCTGGTGCGGAGCATCTCATTTAATTCATATAAGTAGTCATATAAGCTCCCGTTCCCGATCTATATATCTATCTATCTATCTATCTATCTATCTATCTATCTATCTATCTATCTATCTATCTATCTATCTATCTATCTATCTATCTATCTGTCTGTCTGTCTGTCTGTCTGTCTGTCTGTCTGTCTCTGTCTGTCTGTCTGTCTGTCTGTTTGTCTGTCTGTCTATCTATCTATGTATGTATGTATGTTCGGCCCGAACAAAACAATAAAATATAGATAGAATAGAAGAATAGATAGAAAATATGATTGGAAGAGATCTATCTAAAGTAAACTTGGCTCCCGTTCCCGACTATCTGTCTGTCTGTCAGTCTGTCTATCTGTCTGTCTGACCTGGCCCGGCTGCACCCAGTCCCTGGTGGGGAGCATCTCATTTAATTCATATAGATAGCTATAGCCAGGGGACTTAACTTAAGATATAACAATGCTACTAAAAGTTATATCCCTTTTTTAAATATTTTTTTATATTTTCTTATGTTCAGTCATGTAATTACAAAATTAAATTTTAGGAAGGTAATAGCTGATAGCTGATAGATAAAACTGTGACAGTTGGTTGCACAGGAATGAAAGGAAAACCTGTAGAAAATTTCATCTCAATCGGTTGGACCGTTCGCGAACGCATAAAGGACAGATCCACATACATCCATACATACATACATACATACATACATACATACATACATACATACATACATACATACATACATACATACATACATACATACATACATACATACATACAACGATTTATATATATATATATTATCGCTGAATTGAGCGATGCCTGTTATGAGTGCAGTTTGCGAGAAGTGAGATTAAAGTAGTTGAAAGATGTCACCGTGTGTTATGTACGTTCATTCTAAGTGAGTGATTGTTATCACATCTGTTAGTCACCACGAGCCATTATTGATTGCAATTCAAGACTCTGGCAGTCGATTTTGGTGCTTTTTCATTAAAGGGAGATGCTCCCGGAGATACCACATAAACAAACGTAGCACACATAAAAATAATTTACGACATGGGACATAACACTTTATAATCTTAAGGGGCGTTATTAATTCTAATAATATTTCTAATTTTTACAGTTGTGTCATTTTCTGTTAATTGCATTTGCACATCAACATTTGCTGTAATTCTTTAGTACTTTTAAATATATACGGTAAAGAAAAATAAGCGGAGTGTTAGTAAAAGTAATTATATTATTTAGTTATGTTTTTGCATAATATATTTTTATAATCTTCTTTCCTGGCATTACTAGAATAATATATATTTTACTTTATAGTATCCATGTCAAGAAACTCATTTGTCCAATAATTATTTACATTTTTGGCAGGCCTTTGAGAGGACATTCAATAATCACCTTTTAACGTGTGTGGAAATATACACATAAGTGAGTTTGTATATTTGGCATGTATATATCTCTGTGGTTAGTGTCTGTGTTCATGTGTGTTTGACTCCTAGTCATGCGTGGATAAACGTATAGTTTTCATAAATAGCGTGACCGAAAAGTCATTTGTTTTTCGTGGAAAACGTTTACAATAACCTCCACCCCACTCCAAACGCTAAGAGCCAACAACATTTCAATCTCTGGAATCACCTTGGACCACGGCAGCTTTCCGGTTTTAAGCTTCTCATCCCGCTAACTCAGAATACATCCTTTGTGATTCATTGTGTGAGACCCTAACTCCCCCCCTCCCCTCCCGCGCTCTCTCTCTCTCTCTCTCTCTCTCTCTCTCTCTCTCTCTCTCTCTCTCTCTCTCTCTCTCTCTCTTTCTCTCTCTCTCTTACGCTGACACACAATCACACACATTCTTTGTGAGTCAGTGTTTTGTCAATCGAGTTTTTTACCCTTGCTTAGCCGACATGTTGAGGGGTTACATAGAGCCTGTTCTTTTGTATGGATGTGAAACTTGGACAATGTACAGTCAAGCTGAAAAACATCTGATGGCTGCAGAAATGTGGTTTCTGAGGAAAATGTAAAGAATACCATGGACAGACAGAAAAACCAATGACCAAGTACTACAGGAGACAAATGAACATCGTAAATTGATTAGAGAAATTAGACGTAGACAGTCAAAATGTTTTGGACATTTTATGAGAAGAGATGGATTGGAGAACTTAGTGACAACTGGCAAGATCGGAGGGAACAGACCAAGAGGAAGACCAAGAGGAAAATACCTGGATGGCTTGGCCACATGGCATGGACGAGACAGGAACACTGAGCTGAACCACGACGCTGGTGATCGAGTGAAATGGCGAGTCATGACCTCTCACGCTTTCCGGCAATGCACATGATAGATTGATTTACCGACACATTTAAATCCTTTGTACTGACCTTCTCCCGGCGCAGCGAACGGAAAATAAATCCTTCGTACCTATAAACGCCAAAGTGTGAAGGGTTTTCTATTAAATGGTTTGGTTTGAATAGGAACGAATGATTACTGAACCACCATATGTAGGTGGTTACACCATGCCAAGACTATAATGCTGTCGCACTTGCATAAAATGTACATGCTTTATTTGTTAATGTAAAAAGACATTGTTTTTGTATAAAATAAAGGTTTATATTGATTATTTGGTTGTTTCGGGATTTGAAATTTAAATATTGAGCACAACCCACTACTGGCAACGACGATCGCATATATAAAGGTTTATATATTTAAAGAAAATAGGCGGTACAAGAGATGGCCGCGTGTGCGGTCAACATCAGGTTTTCCAGCGGTTTGGTTTTGCTTCATGGGCAGCCGACACACACACCAACATTTCATTCAATGTTGTGGGTGTGAAAGAGTACACATGGTGTGAGGAAGGACATTCTTAAGTTAATTTTTTTTTCTTCATACTTTATGCATACTATGTAAATATACTTTGTAATTTAATGTTGAAACGCATTGCACACAGACTCGACTCACAAACGCCCTGTTAAACAGACCTACACAAATACCATACACGCAGCACGCCTGTTAAAATACTAACAATACAAATGCAGAAGGTTTAACACTCAATAAAAGGTGTAATAAAAAATCACCTTTAAATTCCTTCTCATCCTTTTAGTTAAGATGACCAAATGACAATCAGGGAAATTAGAAACCTAATGGAGTGGCTCTCGTATTATTTAGTTTTCTCTTTGCTCAATACGTTTTTATAATCTGCATTTTGTGTTTTAATATAATAGTATACATAATTATTTTCTTCCACGTATTCATTACAATCAACAAACTAAAATGTACTAAAATAATATTTTTTGGCAGGCCGTTGAAAGGCCAATAAGATTCAAATAATGATTTTTGGATCTGAGTAATCCATTTTTTTTTGGGGGGGGGGGGGGGGGGGGGGGGTTGTGTAGCATATCCTATTTACAGGAGATTGCTGTCAACACCAGCATTTTACTGCTGTTGTTGATGTCTTGGCAAGTTTTACGTTCTGTAGTTTGCCATTGCTTTCTGAACGACCGGCTCCTATACCAACACGTTAAAACCCAAGCGCGACACTCTTTGTTGCGAAATCGGTCGCCCCCGCATTTCGAACGCGTGGTAAGCGGGTAATGAATCGAGTTCGTGATCCTTGTTTAGTGATAGAAAATACACTGCGCAGAAAACTTCACAGGAGATCACCGGTCTCAGAAGCAGCCCTCCACCACCCGTTCGGCGAGTGCTTCTCTTCCATTACGTTCCTCACACTCCCCGGAGCCGGATCTTCCCGGGCGTTCTCTTGTTGGTGTACGCTCTTATCCTGATTTCCAGCTTCCAGACGCTGTATTAGCCAGTGTCGCTATAAGTCTGTAGGCGTGTCATGAGAAAGGGAACGTTGCAGTATGTCGTAACAGCGGGCAAGTTGGAGCGGAGGAGAGGCAAGGAGGTGACCAAGAGAGAAAATGCCGGGAAGATTGACACCATTACATGCAGGACCATCTAAATCAGAAATGAGTGGCAGGACATGAGACCGGAGACATGATCACCTTTGTCACACGGCTTGGACAATAAGAAGAAGTGAGATAAAAGATTGAAACTGCTCAGAATGCATACTCCCTCAATTATTGCCCAGTTCATTACAGGTATCACTGTTGCCTGACCTGGACCCCATACCCTTCCATTTTGCTATGGCTGTCTGTGGGGTTTTGTGATTGACCCTGCCGCACCCCTACATCTTCCAATATTGTTCCTCTCCAGCCCGCGTGTCCGCACGTTCTCTTCTACCACCATTCGAGGCGCGTAGTACACGCGTGTTGTGCCCATTACAGGGCAGCTCTACACGACATAAAAGTAACATTTTTTGTATATTTTCGTGTAAATTGTGTCCATTTAGAGCATGTTTGATGTGTGCGTGCTGACGAGGGTTGTAGACGCCATTTGTGTTTGCATTCTACTAAAGCTTTCACACTCTGCTAGTTTTCGTCGATTCATTCATAACTTAGGGGAAGAAAGCCTAAAAAATGAATTGTGTATATGGTTTGTGAATCTTAGCCAAGACATAACACGTTCTGTATCGATCAAAAGAGGCGATTATTCTCCTCTACGTATATTCCATGCCGTCTGGCGTTGGTGACCGTTCCTGTCCAGAACCTTCTGTCTGATGTGCTGCCAACCATTTCTGACACTAATATTCCTGCATAAAAAGATGTCAAACCGAGCAATATCTTCTCTCCTGTTCTCCCCCTGCATCTTCACCCCTCCAAGTTTCCCGTTATGACGGCATACTCCAGCTTTCTCATTTACACGGTCATCTCAAAGAATATTAGCAAATCTTAATTCAAATATTATTATCTTCATCAAGTGCCACATCTGTACAGAGGGTTGGGTGTAGCGAGTTTACAACACATTGTCCATCTTCTTCACGGTGCATTCATACAGGACTCTTGTAGTCCATATGTTGATATTGTCCACACATTTGTGACGATGTCTTCCTTCAGTACATTTCACCTCCGCGTTTTATTCCTTGAAATCCTTTAAAAAGAATTTATGCTTCCATACAGACCTGGTGTACTTTAATTATATGATGTTGTTAACATTCAGTAATGTTCCATTCACTCACAGTTTTACTAGAGTTTTGGTTCTTTTCTTCTCCTGCCATCACTCACAGTTTTACTAGAGTTTTGGTTCTTTTCTTCTCCTGCCATCACTCACAGTTTTACTAGAGTTTTGGTTCTTTTCTTCTCCTGCCATCACTCACAGTTTTACTTGAGTTTTGATTCTTTTCTTCTCCTGCCATCACTCACAGTTTTACTAGAGTTTTGGTTCATTTCTTCTCCTGCCATCACTCACAGTTTTACTAGAGTTTTGGTTCTTTTCTTCTCCTGCCATCACTCACAGTTTTACTAGAGTTTTGGTTCTTTTCTTCTCCTGCCATCACTCACAGTTTTACTAGAGTTTTGGTTCTTTTCTTCTCCTGCCATCACTCACAGTTTTACTAGAGTTTTGGTTCTTTTCTTCTCCTGCCATCACACTGCTTCTATTCGACAATATTTCCATGTTTTGACATCTTCAGTTTTATTCTTGGATCGTTTGTTCTTTGTCCACATTTTTAACATAAATTATACGTTAGTCGTGGTACCAACTTCACGACACAGGGTCATCCCATACTGCTCCGATGTTCCTGTGACAGTGAACATCACATAAAATGCCCCTCTCTGTGAAACGTAGAACAGACAGCAGTTCCGACAAACCAAAAGCAGGCTCACGCATACATGCATAAGGCTACTCTCAGAATACCAACACAATAGTCCGTCACTACAATTAAAGTTTGTCGTCAATAAAAAAAAAAAATAAAAACATTCACTGGAGAACTTACTATTATATACATATTATTCGTAAGGCAAAACCAGTTAACCGTTGACATCTGATTTCGAGAAATCTTAGTCAGCTGTCAACAATCAAATGAGTTTATATATCACTATCACCCATAATAAAACATTCAAATATATTTGTGGCCGCAAAACGACAAATGATGAATATCATATTTACACCATCCCTCGCTGCCAGTTCCAACTATGGACATCATCCAAATCATACACAAAATCAATATCTACTAGACGAGGGGCTAGAGAAAAGCAGCCAACTTTCCGATACCGAGAGAGAAATTGTGTTATCAGACAGACAGTGGGATCAACACCTTGAAAAGCAGACGATCAAATGGATCGGCCATCTGGTTAGAATAACAATAACACCGGTTACCAGCACTAGCACTACACCAAAGAATATCTAATACGGGAGCAAGACGACACACATGGAAAAACATGGATTGACGACATCATAGAGATTGTATAATCACAAGGAATGACACTATCCTGTGCCACACATCAGACGCTGGAACGTCAATTATTTCTCCCCAAGACACTTAATGAAAAAGTGAAAGGTGATTATGATCAAGTTTAAGTTCCTTTACTGACCATCGTCTTTCATCATGTTCACTCACCCCACTCCCCATCCGAAAAGATTGTCGATCTTACGAAAGTTTACTGTACTCGGCTCGCGATGATGTTGGATGGAACTCTGCCAGAGGGCGCCGACTGTCTGATTGGTCTGGAACTCTGGGAGTCGTTCCGGCCCCACTATAAAAGGCACCTTGGCAGGTAGAACCGGTCTTTTTTTCTGTAGTCCACCACACCAAGTGACGAGGCGCCAATGCATGTAGTAAACTTATTTAGTTAGACCCTGAAAGGTTTTGCAGTGGTATGTAACCATAATTAATTTGTTTTATATTATTTATATATATATATATTACTTTTAATTTTATAAGCCATGTATGGCATGTAGTATTTTGGTTATTTAAATGTATAGTTCAGTAAAGCTATGAAAGTAAAATAATAATGAAGTGATTATCAAACTAGTCAGATATTAAATAAAGCTAATCTTGTACCGATCCCTATCTTTAATCCTTAAGTTGATAATTTCTCTAGCTGTAACTAAAATTAACAAAAGAAATAATTGAGTCCAGAGGCAGATAACGGAGTTCGGAACTACCCCTGGTTAATGAAAAGAGTTACCTTTGCTTGGAAAATGGCAACGATTGATCTGGGCTCAGCGAGTGATAATATTTACAAAAGGTAGATGAAAAGATAACTGAGGACTTGAATTAAGTGACAATTATGTGAGCGTTAAATTAAGGGACAGGAAAGTGGAAAATTGAGGAACAGCACTTGGAGAAACGACACGTGGGAGGCCAGCTCGACAGTTAACATCCAGCTCTTGTTCTCAAAACAACTTAAAAGATAAATTTGGGATAATGGCTAATGATAAAGGAGAAGATAGCGTTCCACAGGTTAGGAGGTAATTGGACACACAGGGGCTAATGAATACTTTGTAATAATTCAGAACTAATGGTTTATTTACAGCGGTGTAAGTCATGAGTTTAAGAAGCTTGTTGTTGTAAGAGCTGGGCAAATTTTGGTTGTAGGAATTATTAAGGAAAATATTATTAGGTATAATATGTGGCAGTAATATATATTACAATTGTCTAGACATTATTATATCATGTATAACTATGATTGAATGAGGTCAGCTTGATCATTTTATATGATACAAACAGATAATGTAGATGAGTATTACTTAAATGGGCTGTTCTACAGATTGATTTAGCATCCCTGAAGCTTTAGTAAAATAAGGTTTAACAAGTTAATGTATAGAGATATATCATTGGCACCTTTCCGTCTTGACAGACGATAGTTTGGTACATTGTGCTTTAAAAAGGCTTAATAACTACGATCCATGGCGGTGGCGAGTGTGGCTGGTAAGGCCAATTCTTGCTGCAAATGTTTGCCCACAGTAGGTGCATGTGAAAACATGGTCATTTCCACCATTTTGCACCATCTTACGTCTCTCACGCTCTGTGTGTGCTTTATCTGCAATCATTTTCTCCTTTGTCTTTATTCCATTTCTGATAGTTGCCCTCCATGCAACACGTTCAGCGGCGACATGCTCCCAATGTGCATTATCAATGCCTGTATCAATCATGTCCCGCTTACACACATCTTTGTATCGTAGTAGAGGCCGACCCTGAGATCTCCTACCCGTCTGTAATTCACCAAAAAAGATATCCTTTGGTATTCTACCATCATCCATCCTCCTAACGTGTCCTATCCATCTAAGTCTACGAAGACTGAGCATGGAATACACCGTCACACAACCTGATCTTTCCAATACTTCAGTATTTGTGATTTTGTCTTGCCACTTAATACCAAGTATTCTTCGCAGACACCGCATATGAAAGCTGTTTAAACGTTTCTCTTGGCGTGAGTAAGTTGTCCAGGTTTCACTGCCATAAAGAAGAGTACTAAGGACACAGGCTTGGTAGACGAGGACATTTGTTTTGGCAGTAAGCTTCCTGTTCTCCCAGGCTCTGTTTGATAACATGTTCATTGTTGTTGCTGTCTTGCCAATCCTGATGTTGATTTCCTGATCGAGGGATAATTTGCTATTTACCTCTGATCCTAGATATGTAAAATGGTCTACTATCTCCAGTTCGGCGTCGTCAATAAAGATTGATGGTACACCATGTGCACCTTGTGACATAATCTGTGTCTTCTTTTTGTTAATTGTTAAACCAAATTCAGAACAAGCATTGGAAAATGCAGATAGTAGATGTTGTAATTCTTCCTCAGAGTGGGTCGTAATCGCAGCATCATCCGCAAAAAGCAACTCTCTGATTAGTACCCTGCTAATTTTGGTCTTGGCCTTCAATCTCTGAGCATTATAGAGGCCACCATCTGAGCGTGAGTGAATGTATATACCATCATCCTGATCACGAAAGGCATATTTCAGTAGAAGTGAAAAGTATATTCCAAAGAGGGTGGGGGTTAGCACACAGCCTTGCTTAACTCCACTCTTGATTTCAAACTCTTCTGAAGTTGAGCAATCAAACTTGATTATACCCTTCATGCCTGTGTGGAACGATTCCACAATGGACAGAAGAGTTGGTGGGCAGCCAATCTTCTTTAGTGCTTTGAACAGACCCTCACGACTGACCAAATCGAATGCCTTTGTGAGGTCGATGAAGGCAATAAACAGTGGCTGATTTTGTTCCCGGCATTTTTCTTGCATCTGTCGCAATGAGAATATCATATCAATGGTAGACCGGTTCTGACGGAATCCACACTGTGATTCGGGGTAGACTTGATCTCCCAGGACTTGAAGTCTGTGCAGGACAATTCTGGCAAATACTTTCCCAACAATACACAGAAGTGAGATACCCCTATAGTTGTTACAGTCGCTCCGATCTCCCTTGTTCTTGTACAGCGTTATGATGTTTGAATCTTTGAAATCCTGTGGGACTTGTCCTTCTCGCCAGCATAGCTCTATTAGCTGGTGGATCTGTAGAGCGAGTGTGTCTTGCCCACTCCTGATCACCTATATTGGAATTCCATCCTTACCTGGAGCCTTGCCAGATGCAAGCTCATTTATAGCACACTTAACTTCTGTTATAGTGGGAAGTGTGTCCAGGTGGTCAAGAGTTGGCAGGGCCTCTATGGCGTTGAGGGCATCATCCGCTAGCTTGGTCTCACTTGAGTAAAGTTCTAAATAGTGCTCGACCCATCTATCCATCTGCTGTTTCTTATCAGTGATGATTTCTCCAGTCAAGGTTTTCAGCGGTGCACTTCTTTTGATCATTGGACCACAGGCTTTCTTTATCCCTTCATACATGCTTCTGATGTTTCCCTTATCACTTGCGATTTGAATGGACTCACATAACTTGATCCAATAGTCATTCGCACACTGCCTGGCAGCCTTTTGTACATCCTTCCTTGCTTGCTTCAGCTCACTCAGAGTGTTACGCGTTGGTCTTTCCTTGTTTCTTAAGAGAGCTATCTTCTTTTTATCAATCAAGGGCTGCAGTATCCGGCTGTTTGCCGCAAACCAGTCCTGCCTCTTATGATCCACAGTGCCGTAAACCCCTACCGCTGTTTTATAAATAGTTTCCTTAAGTTTACTCCATTTATCATTTACTATACAATTTTCTGATGTATCATTGAAAGCGTCTTCAAGTTGCTGTTGAAATTCAAAGCACTTTCCAGGATCGTGAGTGTTAGTAATATTAATCCTTGGGCTAGACTTGTGTTTAGCTGTGTAGATTCTCTTTGGTCTCAGTCTAACCCTTGCAACAACCAAAGAATGATCTGTATTACAGTCAGCACTGTGGTAACTTCGAGTTAATGATGTATGGTTCAGATGTTGTCTCCGTGTGATAATGAAGTCCAGCTGATGCCAATGGCCGGATCGTGGATGTTTCCATGTGACCTTATGCATCTCTTTTGTTTTAAAAAAGGAGTTTGTAATACATAGGTCATTTCTAGTGCAATGCTCCAGCAGCATTTGCCCATTATCATTCATGCGACCGATGTTGTATTTTCCAAGGCACACTGGCCATGAAATTGAGTCCTTGCCCACACGAGCATTGAAATCACCGAGCATATAAATGTAGTCGGATTTTGGAACTGCCTTGATCGCAGAGTCAAGCTGCTCATAGAACATATCCTTCACATCATCAGAGGAAGCGAGTGTCGGTGCATATACAGTGAGAATGGTGGCAAATCCACAGGAGGTTGCCAAGCGCAGTAATAATAATCTTTCATTACCTCCAGCTGGGATATCAATCATTCCCAGTAGCGAATTCTTCACTACAAAGCCCACACCATGTTGCCTTTTTTCTGCCTGCATTCTTCCCTTCCAAAAAAAAGGTGTAATTGTTTTCCCTGAGTGACCCTTCCTCAGCGAGGCGAGTCTCCTGCAGGCCAGCAATATCAATGTTAAGACGATCGAGTTCAGCATCAATCACTGCCGTTTTTCTCACATCGTCAATATTTGTCAAGTCAGTGGAAAATCCTGGACACATGGTTCTCACATTCCAGGTTGCAAGCCATAGCTTGAGGTTTCTATTCTTTTTATTAGTACCTGGTGCATTGGTTTTACAGCCTGCGATTCAGATTTTGTCCTAGCCCCAAGCACCCATTGAAGCAGGCAGGCTGTGGCGGATCAGCACCCAATTGGCTGGGGGCTGCCCAGCTTGAGGCGGGCGGTAGCTGATCAGTGACACCTGTAGGTGTCTCCCACCGTCAGAGGCAACGTGTGGCGCCCCATGTCTACGCCAACTGACAAGGACTTATAACCCGTAACAGTTGCCTCTCGCTTTGATTCCGAGACCGGTTAAGACCAGGGATGGAGTTATTGCCTCTCCATAGCACAAAGCCTGGACTAAAATAAAGAAACCATGTGTTGCCCATGCAGCATGATCCCTCTCTCGGCCTGCCTAGTTCACTCCAGAGGAAAGTTGACACCTATAATCTGGAACAAGACAAGCTGCAGAAGCTGCCGGATCAGCAAAGCAATGCTCTAACGGTCCGCCTGTCGGAGCTTCGATCCTAGACCAGCTGCCAACCAAGGCTTAGGGCCTGGTCTGCCCTGCCATGACTTATCATGTCTTTGGGTTGCATTTCCTCGCACCAGGATAAGGCTAGTACCCTCCCAATTGCGCTCTTCCGCATAGAGATATAAGTAATCAGGGATAGTGAGGTGAAGGGGGTATGATAAATTCAGGTGTTTCCAATAATTAAAATCAAATAGGCAGTGTGATTTAATTGTTGAACACACCTAAGCAAGTGAGTAGGGAAAATAACCATGATCATGTGTATAACAGTTATGACATGTTTGGAGCAGAGGATATTTACATGTTATATGTGGTCTGTAAGGTGTGGAATGCGCCTGGCCCTGCAGCCAGCAGGGTTAGGATCGGCTAGCCTCTCCCAGGAGGGGTGAAGAGCGAAAATTAGTAGCCTGCCGATGACCCGCAGACTACACAAGTCAACCCTCACCTCCACGTGGTGCAGACCGGGCAACCATGACCGCGAGGTCATGGGCTAACGGGGCTATGGCTCGCCATAGGGGATGGACTCCCTGTGGTCAGATTAGTGTCCTAAACCTGCGACTGGCCTAGCAAGCCGGCAGGGGATCTTCATACTGCTCGTAGAAAAACTAAGAAGTATAAACGGACTGACCAAGCACTAATAGCAAAATCAGAAGCTGAATTACAAGACCACATGAATAGTCTAAACGAAGTGTGTAGGGAACATAACATGAAAATTAGCACAAGCAAAACAGAGGCAATGACTATAACTAAAGAAGAACAAACAGCAACAATTCCCCTAAACGAACATCCCTTGAAACAAGTAAAGAGCTTCAAGTACCTAGGAAGTATAATATCATCAAATGGCAGATCAGAAGACGAGATCGAAAATAGGTGCAATAAGGCAAATCAACTCATTGGACAAATGGCACCAATACTAAAGAACAAACATGTATCAATAACTACTAAGAAAGCACTTTACAACACAATCTTCCTACCAACTCTGTGCTACCAATGCCAAACCTGGACAATGACAGAAAAAGAGAAAAGAAAAATCACAACAACATAAATGAGGTTCCTGAGAAGAATACTCAACGTATCAAGAAGAGATAAGATCAGAAATGAAGAAATCAGGACTAAAGTGGGGGTTAAAGCTGCTCTAGATTTTATTAGAAAGCAGCAAGTCAAATGGTTTGGCCATGCAAGTAGGTTACCAGTCAACAGCATGCCACAACAAGCAATGATGTACAGACCAGATGGAAAAAGGGGAAGAGGCCGACCACGTAAACGTTGGACGGAGGGAATAACAGAATCCATGGGAATGTCGATATACGAAGCCCATAACCGGGCATTCTCACGAAGTTTATACTTCACCTCGACACCGCAAGGTACAAGAGGAACATGATGAGATGAGATGAGATGTGGTAATGATGGGTTAATGGTTGAGATATGTAGTTAGAACATGGAGGTAATAAATAGAAGTGAAGGGAATAATGTATTGAATTGTAGGGACGCCATGCAGATTGATAGCTACGAGGCGTAGGAAATAGTGCACCTTTAATATGCGTGGTTCGTATCAACAATCATAGTTTAATCAGGATAACTGCGAACGAAGTCGGACTTTACAGAGAGAGGACAGTCAGGTGTATCAACTTTTTTTAGCATTGAAGTCTGATATCACCTCTGTTACCAGAATATTGTAATGTTTGCCCCGGTGAATCAGATTGGGAGTGGAATCATTTGACTGAAGTTTTAGATGCGGTAAAGCATGTCACTTGTCGTATAATGGAAAGCGTGGAGAATTATGCTACGTGCCACCTATAGTGGAGATGTGTTGGTGTTAGGTATGACCCATGAGACATCATAATGTTAGAATTCAAAACCGGTACACCACGGAAAGAGAATAGAACAATTAACCGGACATCTCTCACAAAGTATAAGTACAGTAATGGTGTTGGCCTCAATCAGCGCTTGCTGGTTATTAATTTGCAATTATATTAAATATTTTAACTCTCCTAGGTGCAAGTGTTGCATTTGCACATTCTACAAATATTGTGATTCCTGTTTCCTTTGCTTTTCATAGTGAGACAGTATGCTTTCATTGTCTCTAGGCGCCTGAGTTTACTGGAAAGCATTAACTGGGATATTTTTGGTTCGACAAAGAGTTCACCGTCCAGTAAGTTCAAAATTAGTGAGTGACCGGGCGCTGACTTGATCACGGCCCGCTAACCGACACTTTACCTTTCGTTGTAGTGGAATAAGAAATTCAGGAAACATGAAGCCGAACTTAGCATAGGAGCTGTCAAATGAGCTAGAAATACAATGGATTAGGCTAGATATATGGGAACGGACACGCCCAATGAACCAAACCAGGCGAAGGCAGAAAAGGTAAGGTCTTCGACCGCAAGCTATAACCTAGTGGTGTCAAGGGATCTAGAATAAAGCGGATTAAGTAGAATTAATTATGTGGTACAGCTAAAAATCTGATTGGGTAGCCCTTCGCGGCAAGGAGGAGCTATGTCACGTGATGCCAGAAAGATCCGCCAAATTAAGCGGTATATATATACGCGGGACAGAGAAGCATTTGAGGAGATAAGCAAGTTCTAGACAGCCGAGTGCAGATACTCGAAAGGCTGTTGAGACCGATAAGACTGTGGCAACTCTGGTCGGGCAGATAAACCCGAGGGCCAAAGAAAGCACGGACTTAAGTGTTGGAAAAAGAACCGCCCTAAAGAAACTATTGATTGCTACTGTAAATTGCAATCATTAAGGAAAGTCATACAAGACTAGAGTGGGCTAAGAGGACACACGTTTGATGGGATCATCCAGAGGACTGCGTCGAACAAAGTTGGAAGGAGCCTGACTTTATTGGAAAGTGGCGAAATCATTCTGACACGGGCGGTGATCAGACAAACGCACCCGTAGGCAGGCGAGCAATTATCCACTGGAAAGGACTCTTACGTAAGTTGGTTAATTTTAATTAGAAATCTATTAGTCTGTAGTCGGGCGTGGGTAATGGTACTTAGGTTTAGGAAGCGTTGGCAAACTACAACTGACAGATAACGGGATTGACTGCGACGTTCTATAAGGAGGTAAAGAATACGTAACTGAATATTCAACCAAAACTCGCAGTGGCTAATTACGAAGTAGAGATATGAGCGCCGAAACCATGATAGGAGTGATTAGTTGCAAACGGTATTAGCGGCCTCAGAGGTACCCGATTTATTTCTCAATCAAAATGTAAACACGGCGAGTACGAGACGCGACCACTGGGTCAAGCCATTCAATGAGGCCAGGTGAATACAGCGGATGAATGGACCGCGCTTGGAGCAAAGCCTGCAGATGAAAGAATGTGCTTGTATTGTTGCCCACCCGGCAGAGTTGAATCGGGGTCAGACTGCAGCGGAGAAAATAGAGCATACAACTGGTTAGCAGTACAACCTAAAAGTAGCGGGTTCGGACCTTCATGGAGAATCGGGGGTAAAAGGCTTAAATGGCTTTAATACTATAAGGCGAGATAGGGAAATAGAGAGCGGTGAATAGATACAACTGGACGAGCACTAAGTGAGCTGAAGGGGACAGGAATGCCTTTGGATATAAACGTTACAGACAGATTGGGGGGATATATCCTGGGTAGAGAAAAGGAAACGTGCGTCCATACTTCAAGAGCTGAATATTGGAGGAGATTGGCTTATAAAGACGACAAACTATACTGCGGGGATGGATGAAGAGGCATGTTTATCAATTATCATAACTAGGGTGTTGTTAGGCGTGATATTAATCTATGTTGTCAACATGGGTTTGTGTTAATAGTTGTGTGGGCTTATGTAGTCGATGTTGACGGCCCATAATGATGGTTAATCATGAGTGGACTTATGTACTGCAAACGATTATAATGATTGTAGGAGTTTTAGTGTAAAGGGGCATTTCATATATGTGATTTGTGGGCAGTATCTGGTCCCATCTTGTTGTCTTATAATTACTGTTAGGGTACCAAGCTGCAATGATATTGTTGATGATGTAGATTTATGTTGTTATTAATAATGGCTATGATATTAATACATGCTGTTGAGGACGACGATGGCGCCAATGATAATGAGACATGGCGCTAGTACATGTCACTGGTGTATTGTGTTGTCGGCCTCGGGGACAGAAGTGTTGTTGTTACCTGATGTAGTTGTTAATATGTGGTCCAGTTATCAGCTGTTGTGTTATGTGTTCGGTGCGGGGAAACCCGGCCGGTGTGGGCAAGCGGGTCAGGAGTTGTTGTCTAGGGTTGTCTAAAGCCGAATTGTATGTGTCTGTCCGCTGTGGAAAGACTGTCAGTGTCGGCGTGGGTATTGTATTAATGTCACATGATTATTAAACTTGGTAAAGTGTTTGGGGGATTATGGGTTGATGTTGGCATCAGGGGACACTGGTTGATGGTGTACGACCGCCCAGGCAGTGATGGAATATCACTGACCCGATGTCAATACACGTAGCAGAAGACGAGGGTGAGTAGCAGGTTAATGACACCCGATGATGCTGTTCACATAGTCAAGGGTGTCTTTTTGTTTAATTTTCAGGTTGTCGCTTGATCGATTGCCTGGGTAAACTAGTGGGCGGTCATTTGACGGTGGAAGTTGGTTGTGTGCATCTTTAGTAGATTTATATACTTTCTTGTCAGATTTGCGTACTTCCTTATTATATTTCCCTGATTGATATGTGACTAGTTATTGGTTTAATTGCGTGCAATTCCTTAGTTTGATGGTATTATCTTGATGCTAGCTACCTGACTGCATTCTTCCATAATTGTTTGAATTGTTTTCACACGATACTTTGTATACTTTGTAATTTCTTTTAAGAAGCAAATAAACTTGATTCAGTGTTAGCTTATTCTTCTTAGTGCCTGTACTGTGCTTTCGGTTAGGATAGTGTTGTATTCGTGACCTGCGTACCTGTATACTTGTGAGGTTGGTAGATAAAACCAAGGGTAATCACAAATCAGTGGTTATCTCTACAACCGGAAGACGGACAATCCTTTATTCTTTACACCTCTCTTCCCTATTCTCTCCTCCACTTCTCTCTCTCTCATCTCTCATCTTCGTGCTATCACAATAGTTAAACATGTTTTACTTGTTGGTTATTAGTTTGTAATATCATGCAGTAATGTGTGTGATGTCATATTGTTGTTGATATCCTTTATCATGACATGGACATTGCAGGAGTAGTGTGTCCTATATCATATGACATCCCTTATAAGTCTAGGTATTTAAATGACAGAAGGTGGGGAAAAGGTGGTGCATTGAGTATCAGGATGGTGATTATGGTTAATTCTTGACATATGGTGCATCAGGGTGTAACCGAGATGACATGATGATAGACTGGTGGATTTCAATTCTGGTTTCATTGGGGGAACATGAAAGGAATATAGTATTTGGAGTTTTTGAAACCGGTGTTAATGAGAAAGCAAAAGTCACCTAGAAAGTAAAACCCATCATGTAGGACATACATGAAAAGAACAATTACTGTCATAAAGGAAGCTATGTTAATTATTATCAATGACTGGGTGTAGTGATGTAGGTACCGGATTGAGCACTACATGGATGGGCATTGTCTAAGTATCACATGATGATGACTATGATTGTGATGGTGGCTATGATGATGGTGGTCATATGATGAGGATGATCATTATATCTGCCAGGTGCTGGAGTGGCCTGTAGTAATCGAGGCGGACGTATGTAGACTATATTGTGATTTTAACCACAATCAGGGTTACGGTGTAGTATTGAGGATCTGTGATGAATGTGTAGAAAACACGGGATGATGTAGAATATGTGTTCCCTGTCATTTATATTTAATTGGGTATCGGTGTTGTCCAGCTTAAGCAGCGTATAGTTAATGTGGATTTACATAGTTCGGGTCTGTTTGTGCCACGAGGGCATTGCTTGTGTACATGATTGTTGGAGTAGTTTTCCGGTGAAGTCCCTGTGTTGAGACAACTGAATGTCTGATGGTGGCGGAGTCTATACTGTGGCATATTGTTGCATAGAAGGAAAGCGTACCATCATATGTGGAACACAGGAGTACAACCTGTCAGTATATGTTTTATAGTAGATTGTGTGTGGTAGGTGGTGTTTGATAATGGTTATATCATGGACTGAACATTGTTAGTGTTCTATGATTATGTGGTCTGAGTATGAAGCACTGTGTTGTCCTGTGTTACCAGTGACTTGGTACTGATTAATGCATCACACATTCTGCAATGTGTAGGCAGTGAGTTTATTATGGATTCCTTGGTAAATTTAGCCATTTTTATATGTAGGAATGGTAGCCTGGTATACCAGCACAAAGGTGTCATTCTGATACATGTTAACTAAATCAGTGTTGAGATGTTGTGTTTGCTTGTAATATATGATATGTCAGCAACCGCTGTCACAGGCATTCTAGGATACTTCTCTCGCACCACACAAAATACTTGCTAGTCGTACGAGAGGAATTGGTTACACATTTTATTGCCACTGGCTCTTTGCATCACATCAATGTACAACAAACAGTCGCTATCAAATCACACAAGAATAAATGCACAGAACTTCCTATCACTAGTCGTTTCCTAGCCCTATCGCTAATCTATCTACTCGGCTAATGAAACAAGCATCGCTAAGCGATGTTATCACTCTGAAGTCTGTGTCCCGTCTGATTCTACTCCGCGTGCTGTTTACACAGTACGCGGAAGGACTTGGGGCGCACTACGGCTTTTTGCGTGCGGCCTCATTTAGCACGCTAGAGTAGTGGCCTCTCTTGAGTTATACTCTAGTTTCACGTTGTCGTGCTCATGCCGTGACCAGAGTGCTAACTCTCTGGTTGACACCTCCGTGTCTCATGAGAGAACTAATTACTAGTTCCCCTTCCTATCACCTACCCTGCCCTCATGTAGGGGCACTGGGTTACCTCTAATCTACTTGAGGTAGACCACTCATTCAGGGTGGTCTTCCTCCTCTATACTTGAGTCTTTGACACACACCCTCCCCTCCTGTGCTGCGTTACAAACTTTGACTCATGGTTGTGACGCAAGAGGTTTCTAACAATTAGTGTATCTAATTTTTGTCAAAGACTCCTGATAACTTGGTTCTGGGTATCTCAATAGACCTCTACTGACTATTGTCACAGTGTAGTATCACTTTACTTGGCTACTGCTGATCGCCACAAACTTGTCAGGTTGGCGTGAGCCCTCTTCTCAATCGCAATATTATATAATTAGAGGTTTGTCTGAACCGGACCGTTGTCTTATAAGACCTGCCCTCAAATAGTAAATTAACTCACTACCCATACAAAGTTGACTTTCTTAGGGTCAACACGTGAATTGCTTCACGTCCCCCATATAATATTAAACAACCCTTGCAGAAGCTGTGTCCGACAGGTTTTACCTATCTCGCTTCCGCGTGTAAAGTTATCTTCCACTGTTAAGTTAGTGTTTCTTTGTCTATTGTGTCCCCTGACCCGAAGTTATATCCCTTTGTTCTAAAAAAATGTATGTGCTTTACATGTGTGTTTTCCTGGTTGTTTGCGTGTTTGAATCTAACTAATAATATAATTTAACTTCTAACATGTGTGTCTGTCTATAAATATGTATGCAAGTTAGTTTTCAAGTGCCATAATTCGGTTAAATGTGGCCACAAACAAGTGTATAACACTAATTCGTGACTACGTTTCCGTCTTATGAGACTTAAAATACTCTATCTAAGGTTTACTCTAAACTACACACAACCCATTTAAGACGGCACATTACAACATTGAAAACAAACGCCTGACGCAGACAAACAATAAAAAGTCGCGCTGAGCGGCAGAAAAAATCCGCTGGCTGCCTTCACTCTCCATTGTATATTTACCATTTTCTCTCACTTTCACACTTCTGTCACACATCTTTTATTCTCATAATTATTTAAAAACCTTGAAGTGACACTGTACAAGTTTAGCTCAGTTTGAAGAGAGTTGAGCTTCATGACTGTGCGTAACTTACTGCACGAGTCATGTATTTACAAAATATTTACATGGATGAAATAGGTTGATAGTTTTTACCCTGATATTATTAAACACTATCTTCTATTGAAATACTAATATTAATTTTCTAACTATCTATATTCTATTTTGTTGTACACAATTGATCTAATTTAAGGGAAGTAATCTAATTATCTAAAAAAATTAAATGATGTGAGATGAGTTATGTATCTTTATAAAATGGGTAATGTAACCAAAATTCTAAATAATGTTTTTAATGTTTAAATGAAACAAATCTAATGGATATTTTTAAACTACATGGTCTAAATGATGTATGTTCATAAGTATAATCTTTTTATGCTATAAAGTATAACCTAATTTTAGTCCTAAATAATAAGGTTGTTAAAGTGTTCATAAAGATTGAATGAAATAAAATGAAATTAAATGAATACATGGTGTTGTTCCTATCTTAATATTTTTATACTAATCTTTAATTCGCTGTTATTAAGTGTAAAGTACTATCCTAATCTATTTTTATGCTAAGTAAGTGGGTAAATTAATGATTTATCTAAACTAAAAACAATGTATTCTATTCCCTAACTCTAATCTAACTCTATATTAAAGTAACTAATCTAACTATAATTTACCACTATTTTAAAACCGTTATATTACATATCACAATAGGTATATATGCATGATGTCTATTTACCTCAGGTTAGTGGTTGCCATAACGTATAGAAATTGCTTTCGTTGGCATACTTTATATATACACACTTATCCTGGGTATGCTATCTACACTACACAGTCATACTTGTGTCTTATGGGTATTCTTACACTCGTTGAGTCCGCTGGTGTCGTAGACAAGTATCTTCGTGTTATTTCGTGTTATTGTTATTTCACAATGTTCTGACACTGTACTGATATGAGTAACACAGGTAATTCACCGGAGCACAAATGGAGCATAGTAAGTAACGAGCTGTCTATGTACACACGGTGATTTAATTGTTCTTGGCGCACAGTTGTCATTATGCTGTCTACGGATACATTGTAGTTCACTGTTCTTAGCACACAGTTCTGATCCTGATGTCTATGTACACAATAGTATATTCTACACAGGATACGTTAAGTGTATAGTAAATGAACATTTCTTAAACTACCTATTCGTGTGGAATATCAGGTATTTCTACCTCAGATGGTCGACTAAGGGTATCTGCAAGGATGTTGTCCCTACCCTTAATGTGCTCTATACTAAAAGTATAATTCTGTAATATTAACGACCACCTGTAGATGCGGTCATTCCGATGTACCCCACTTTGTATGACCGTGATCGGGGAGTTGTCAGTCTGGACCACAAAGTGATTACCCGCCAGAAATCGATGCAACTTCCTCACCGAATAGATGACGCTTAGGGCTTCCAACTCTGATATGGAATATCTGGACTCAGCTGGTGTGATCTTGCGGCTCACGTAGCAAATCGGATGGAAGATGCCATCATAAAACTGGCCTAATACTGCAGCGATGGAAATCCTGCTGGCATCTGTCCTAAGATAATAAACGAGCCTAGGATTAGGCAAGCGGAGGATTGGTACATTACTGAATAAAATTTTTAATTTTGACAATGCAGAAATTAATAATGCATCTTTGACATCTAATTTCACTGATGCTTTTAAAATATTTGAAAATACACTTGTAATTTCAGCTAAGTTCGGTATGAACTTGCTATAATAATTTACTAAACCCAAAAGGCTCCTGACCTGCTTCTTTGTTGTAGGCATGGTCAGGTTCATAATTTTGGTAATAATTCTATTGTCAGTTTTCAGTTGTCCTTGTGAAATGACATGACCCAAAAAATCAATTTCTTGTAGGCCCAATTCGACTTTGCTCGGTTTGACAGTGAGAC
This sequence comes from Cepaea nemoralis, assembly GCA_014155875.1. Classification (NCBI taxonomy): domain Eukaryota; kingdom Metazoa; phylum Mollusca; class Gastropoda; order Stylommatophora; family Helicidae; genus Cepaea; species Cepaea nemoralis. The sequence goes on from JACEFZ010012498.1 coordinate 195,198, forward strand.
CGAAGAGTCGCAACCTATCGAAGACATGTCTTAGTTTCAGTAAGTGTGTTGTCCAGTCCTCTGTATGGACACAAATATCATCTATATAGGTCACCGTATTCGTCACTCCATGTAGTAAATCTCTAGTTAAGCGTACGAAAGTGGCAGGAGCATTACGAAGTCCGAAAGGAAGAAATCGCCACTCGTAAAGACCTAGAGGTGTTGAGAAAGCAGTAAGATGGATAGATTGAGCCTGCATAGGGACCTGCCAATATCCCTTAGTAAGGTCTAATTTAGAGAAGATTTTGGAGGTGGACATATCCAGAATAAGATCTTCGCAGGAAGGAATTGGTTCTGCGTCGATCTTAGTGACATTGTTGAGTTTTCTATAGTCCACACAAAGACGAAAGGTTTAGTCTTTTTTCTTGACCAGGACGATTGGAAAGGAGTACTCAGATGTAGATTTTTGAATGATTCCACTAGCTTCTAAATTAAGAATTTCCTTATTTAGATTTTCTCTATAGCTAAGTGGGATAGAGTACGGCCTGCATTTGACAGGCTTCGAGTCTGAAAGAAGGATGTAGTGCTCGATCCTGTCCGTCCTACCTGGAATGTCGGAAAATATTTCCTTACATTCAGTCACTAATTCTATTATCTGTCGTCGTTGTTTTTCTGTCAGTCCCGTTTCTAATCGTATACAATCTAATGTAGCAGTCTTGTCCACAATTGGAACGGGTAGTTCCATCCCGTCGTCGTCTACCTGATTCAGTACGGTTGTGGTGCTAAGTGCGTTTTCTGTAATCTCACTAAATGTATGCATCTCGTCGGATTTGCCAGTCTCGCTAACTAGTGTAGTTGCGTTGTGTACGTCTGTGGTCTCATCCATAGGTGTGGGTGCAATGTGTTCGTCTGTCACTAATTCTGTCTCCTGTCGTGAAAAGTAGGGTTTCAACATGTTGATATGAAATATCTTTAAGTGTCCGTTTATCGATATTTCATAATCGACATCCGAAATTTTTCGTACCACTTTGAATGGCCCTTGCCATGAGGTCAATAATAAATTCCGTTTGTCTGGAAGTAACAGAAGTATGTCTTGATCTGGTTCAAGATTAATTGTTCTCGCACCTTTGTTGGGATTGTGATGTTTGAGGATATCTGCACTGTTCACTGGAGTTAGTCCATTTTCCTCCTCCCAGGTGGATATTTCTTCATCTGTGCAGTGCCTTAGCTGGGGTAGACACCCAAGAATTAAATCAGTACAAGGGTTGTCTAGTATTGCACAAGTAAAGGTACCAGAAAGGAACGGGGTGTTTATACGGGCTCTTGCCAGAGGATAGGTTTCTATGTTACCAGAAAAAGTACGGCATTTTACAGAGTCACCAGTATAATCCTTTGGATTAACAAGTTCCTTTTTAACACCAATAATAGAGCTCCCACTGTCAAGCAAACATCGGCATGGCTTCTCATTGACCATTGCAGAGTGAAACAATAGATTGCCTCTGGCGGCTATAGCTGCATTTGCATTCTCCAAGGAGGATGTTACAATATGCCCACATGTAAGTTTGCCGTCTGCATGAAATTGGTGACATCGCTCACAATTGTCAAAGCTTAATACATCGCTTACACAACAGACATCTTCAGATTGATTAAAAGGTAATACATTCTCGACTTCACACTCAGTCTCACTACCACTGTCAGAAGATGTATCAATCAAAATAGCATTGTTGGCCTTCATTCTTTGGCGGCCCAGGCACTTATTTGAATAGTGCCCGTAGCTAGAACAGAAGAAGCATTTGACTGCACGCCTGTATGCAGATCTTTTGTTTTGTTGCTTCTTAATGACCATCTCAAGATGTGTCGGATAGTTTGGTGATTTATCACACATAGAATAAGTGTCATGAAACAGTTGACAATAGACATATTTCGAAACTTTCGTATCTTTTTTGTCGACTCTATGAAATGGTTTTTTGTTGCTCTGATAGCTTTTAGGTTGGTCCTTCACAAAAGAAACAATTTCAGAGTCGCTAATTGATGTCTTAAAAATATCTCTATTTGAGGAAAAATATGCAGAGCCTTTCTTTTCAAATTGTTCTATGGTCTCAATGTCTGACTGCTGCAGGAATTTAGCGAAAGGAGATGGTATAGTGGATATGACTTTATCTATGGCTATTAAATTTTTAAGTTTGTCAAAATCCTTTCCTATTTTTGATGCACTAAGCCATCTATTTAGTACGCTCTGTACATTTGAGACATAATCGATAAAGGTCTCGCTTGGCTTAGGTTTTAAATTGGAAAACTGTACCTGATACCCAGGGGCATCAAGTAAGAAATGTTGCATTATCCTATCGTGGATGTACTGATAGTTAGATCTAAGGTCAGTTGGTATAGATTCTATTACTTTAAGGGGCTCCCCACTTAAGTTCTTCATGTAGATCATGGCCCACATATCGATTGGTACTTGATGGTATTTAAATTGGTATTCGACATTTTCTGTCCAGGCTGATATGGAATCTTCTTTACAAAAGGGCTTGATAATGTTTTTGTACTTATTAAATTTATTTTCTTCTTGCTGACTTTTTAGTTTTGTAGCGGAGATCTCTAAGTGTGAATCTACATCCATACCTTTCATCTTTAACTGTGTCTCTGATTCTACCTGTATTTGTTTTTCTTTCACCCTTGCCATTTCATCTATCTCTTTTTGCTTTAATTCTTTCTCCTGATCCAATTGTTTTTGCTTAATCTCCTTATCCTGTTCTAATTGTTTGTGTTTTAATTCTATTTCTTTTTGTTTAATCTCTAATTCCTTCTGTTTAATTTCCTTATCTTGTTCTAATTGTCGCTGTTTAGTTTCTTTAGCTAATTGTGCCTCTCTGTGTTTTATCTCTAACTCCTTTTGTTTTGTTATCTCAGCTAATTCTATCTGGTGTTGTCTTTCTCGTGCATGTTCATCTCGCTCAGCATCTTTTGCTTCCTTAAATTTTTTATCAGCATATTGCTCTAAGTCCTTTCCTGTGTATTCTAATTCCTTGCCTGCTTTTATGAAATCAGCTAAAGTTGCCATGTTGTTGGGAGATTAGCTAGATTTGATAGGCAATTTAATATTTACTCACTTATTTATCTTAGATATGTTATGTTTTTAAATCCTTGAGTATAAAACAAAAAAATTATACTCTTAGGTTATAACCTGAAAAACAGAACACCAAAAATATGCTAATACATCACACGCTGAAAAAGAGATGCATTATTAATCATATTGCATGCAAAATCATTTGGGTATACTCATCTTAACTTTCCAGATCACTCATGAACACTCGTTTGGCACCTCCAGTTCAATCGTCTGGCAATACCACACACAGCTCGAGTTATGCTTATGCTCAGCTGTTGTTCTCCCTGTTTATCAAGAGCATCAACAATTAACCACTTGTAAACGATATATAAATCTAGACAACTTTTACAATTACAAGCCCCAGGAAAATATAATGTGGTTTAATTAATATTAAATGTCACTGTCCTGTCTTCGTTCTAACGTCTTTTGCCTTCACTAACTCTAGCTGTTTAATCTATGGAAGTGTTGTGCAGACTGCGTCACATTTGCATAGCAAAAGTAGTGCCATCGCGGCGGCAAGAAAAAGAAAAAATATATAAATAAATAAATAAATGCGTTGAAATATATATAAAGGTAATAATAATGTTTAAATAAATAAATATATTAAATAAATAACTAATATAAACAAATAATATTTGATATAAGTCAACGATTCAGGCGAGCAGCCGCTTTGCGATTGTAAACAATCAGTCGCTGACTGCAAATGGCGTAACACAGCTGTTTGTCAGCCGCGATACGTCAGAGGCGCAGCGCTATTTTTAGATTGGAAAAATGGATTTTGTTCTCGGCTCAGTTTTGTGTATCGCTCCGCCATGAATCATATTTGACAACTACTAGTAAATAAATAGGTAATTACATAAATAAATAATACAAAAGTATAACAATAATACTTAAAAATTAGAAGAACATATATTCATAAGCACAAAATAATTCAGTAAGCATAAATAAACATAACTTGGTCACGATGGGCACAGCTCGCACTTTGCTCTGTCTGCACACGCCATTGTCACTAACGTAAATTAAACCCTGTGATTATCTAGCCGTAATACTAATTTAGAGCCGTGGGTGAGTGTTTTAGCTTGAACAATTGTCCAAGCCACACTTATGACACCACTTTATCCTAGCCTGTCAGCAACCGCTGTCACAGGCATTCTAGGATACTTCTCTCGCACCACACAAAATACTTGCTAGTCGTACGAGAGGAATTGGTTACACATTTTATTGCCACTGGCTCTTTGCATCACATCAATGTACAACAAACAGTCGCTATCAAATCACACAAGAATAAATGCACAGAACTTCCTATCACTAGTCGTTTCCTAGCCCTATCGCTAATCTATCTACTCGGCTAATGAAACAAGCATCGCTAAGCGATGTTATCACTCTGAAGTCTGTGTCCCGTCTGATTCTACTCCGCGTGCTGTTTACACAGTACGCGGAAGGACTTGGGGCGCACTACGGCTTTTTGCGTGCGGCCTCATTTAGCACGCTAGAGTAGTGGCCTCTCTTGAGTTATACTCTAGTTTCACGTTGCCGTGCTCATGCCGTGACCAGAGTGCTAACTCTCTGGTTGACACCTCCGTGTCTCATGAGAGAACTAATTACTAGTTTCCCTTCCTATCACCTACCCTGCCCTCATGTAGGGGCACTGGGTTACCTCTAATCTACTTGAGGTAGACCACTCATTTAGGGCGGTCTTCCTCCTCTATACTTGAGTCTTTGACAGATACGTGTTTGTCAAATCAGTGTTGAGATGATGTGTTTGCTTGCAATGTCTTATGTATGTTAGCCAGATCAGTGTTTAGATGTTTGCTTACAATGTCTGATGTATGTTTGCCAGATCAGTGTTGAGATGTTTGCTTACAATGTCTGATGTATGTCAGCCAGATCAGTGTTGAGGGGTTGCTTGCTTCCAACATATGTTGTATGTTAGCCAAATCAGTGTTGAGATGTTGTGTTTGCTTGTGATGTGTGATGTAAGTGAATCTAATGAATACGTGCCAGGATGTTGTATCTTGCGTCTATTCAACACAAGTGCATGAGTGTTGTCTGTCTTACGTAGAAAGACTGGGTGTTGATGTTGTCTTGTTGGGTTATCATGTTGAGATGTTTAACTTGACTTTGCCTAATAGTATTTTTGTTAGTTTTTATTTTATCTACAGGAAAAACCAGAATTCTAGTTTTAGATTTTAGATTTTCCTGGGTGTTTAGTAGATTAGTAGTTTTTGGTAAATTAGTGTTTAGTATACTAAAAGTTTTTGGTGGATTAGTTTTTGGTGGATTGGTTTTTAGTAGATTAGAAGTTTTTGGTAAATTAGTTTTTAGTGGATTAGTTGTTGGTGGATTAGTTTTTGGTAGATTTGAAGTTCTTACTGGATTAATTATTGCTGTACTTAGAAGTTTTTGCTACACTTAGGAATTTTGTTTGTTGGATTAGTGATTTTGCTGTTTGGTTTTGCTGGATTCTAACTTCTTTGTTGATAACACATGTCTGTATATTATTGTTCCCTTTAGAAGTTTAATAAACAAATGATGCTTGTGGTATTCTTACTTTGTTGTAGACTCTAATTACATAGTCATTAGTGTTAGAAAAACCCTCGGAGTAATTCTTTGTCTGGAATTGGAGAATATTGTTCCAATTCCCTGTCGGCCCACTCTGGATCTTCTTAAACCTTAATTCTTTTCTATTCTTGTTAACCGGGGACGGTGAGAGGTTCTTTCTCTTTATTCATTTTCTTCTTTGGCCCTACGCAGTCAGGGTTGCGCTCTTCTCCTAACATCACCGTAACAGAAGTAAGTGGTTCTTGCTTCTGTTTTCACCTATGTTTCATTACTATCGTCTCGTATTTTGCTGGTATATGTGTTTTAATATCGAAGACACAAACAGTAGACTGCATAGTGTCTGGCATATTTGGCTGCATCTATTCAAGTCGCGGAAGTCACACAAGAAGCAAATCGACGAATCCTTTAAAACTTTACAATACACATATTCCCACAGTATTTTACATTATCTACCATATTGGTAATTTTCAAAGGAATATCAAGTCGTTGTGTTAACACAACAATACTTTGAGCATACGAATAGCATCTGCTTCAGCATATGTTTTTATTTATTATCAAACTATTAATTATTTATTATCACTAATACAAAAATGAAGAGAATGCAGCCAATGATAAGTATTGATCCCTGATCATTGCTTAGATAAAGTAAGAAACCAGCACCCCGACCATTGCCCAGATAAGCAAAGAAATGGGAGTCTCCGCATGGAACCTATTAAACTAAGTCTTAAAATTTTCCATGTTAGTTAATTTGCTAGTCGTCATCATGTGCCATGCCGATAAGCATGGGTGGTCATGTTTCGCCACCTCACACTATTACCAGTCGTGAAACAGTTATGTGTTCTTTGTCTTGATTATGCAATGTGGTCAATCCATTCATAATATATTTATCTCTCTGAATTCCCCTTGTTCCGTTCTCTAGATCTTTCCAACTGTTGCTAATTTTGTTAGTTTATTACTATCAATTAAGTGCCCAAATAATCTTGACTGTCAACTTTTAATTTCTTTAACAAGTTTACTGCTTTCATTTGTTCCTTGCAGGACTTGCCCATTGGTTTTTCTGTCTTTACCATTATATTCTTTGAATCTTCGTCAGAAACTATGTCTTTAGTCCCATCAGATCTTTGCCATCTTTTCTGTTTATTGTACATGATCTATGTAACATTTTAGCACTCTTTTTCTCGCTGCAGCTGACATCTCTTTATTAGTCAGTGTTTTCCACCAGACATCTTCGTCATAGCGATACTTGATCTAATGTCTTTATGCACCTCCCTGTACAGGGCTCTGGATGTAGCGAGTTTACAACACATTGTCCAGCTTCTTCACGGTGCATACATGACGTGCAAATGTAATGGCTTCAAGAACAAGTGTGTACTGATGGAGTTCGGCCACAGTTCTTAGTGATCAGGCTGTGGCCTCTAGACAGAAGGTAAAAGTGGCTCGTCGCAGACGTGAAGAGCGCATTGAATTGAAAAGAGACGAGTTGTTGAAGAACGTTGAAGAACTCAGGGAATAACTAATACATTAAAGTGTTATTAATAGTCATGTTTATTTGTAAAGTATATTAAGACATAAATGTAAGTGTTGCGCAATTTATTCCCTGTCCGATTTTCCTGCATCTTTTCTAGCACACGCTGTAGACGTCACTCGAAATAAAACAAAGCGAAACAATGAATCTTTCAAGCTCAAATATACAACACACATATTCCCACATTCATGCATGCTATCTACCGTGGTAAAATGTAAATGTGTATCATGTTTCTTTTTTTTTTGGCGTTTTTTTTTTTTTTTTTTTACACATCAATAGTTTGGGCATACGAATAGAATCTGCTTCAGCAAATCTTACCATTCTCTCTTTATGTGTGTTAAACAGGCAATCAATTATAAATTCTATTGAGAGGAAACAATTGTTATCAACCGAGTGAAAAGGGGGTTCAAGGGTCATTGCAAGATGCCAAACCTTGGTTACGGTTCCTTTAAGAAGTGCGAACACTTCTGCCTCGAAAGAACTGCATAGTCTCAGCTGATATTGCACACAATGTCTCCAGCAGGAAGAGGTCAGACATTGTTGAGTGTGCCTAGCAGTTGGTCATCCAGGTGACAAATCCTAGTGCTCGCCTCCGATCCAAGGAGGATGAGTACATTAATCGTTTACTTGCATAATTAATGCTATAAACTGTTTAAAAATATATACACACACAAATTACAGAATAGACAAAGAAATCGAATCAAGATGCCAAAAAGCACGAGCGCGTATATATCAACTATCACACACTGAAACATCGTAATATGCCCGTGTAAGCAAAACGACAGGTAACACATAGCCAATTCATACCAACCCTGTGATACGATGGTTTGGCAATGCCAATCGCAAATGCTTCAGCGTATGTTTTTTATTAGCATCACATGTGAACATCGTCATTCGGTTCACTAGAGAAATATTCTCTGAGGCTTCTGGGGATTGTGGAGTTCGTGCCAATGAAGTTTACCTTCTAAAGGACTTTTTTTTTAAAAGTTGCATATCCCATACAGGACTTTGCAGTCAATACTAGCATTTCTCAGCTGTTGTTGATGTTCTTAGCTCACTAGTTTGCCAATGCTTTCTGAACGACCGGTTCACATACCCCGTAAGTAACCAACGCGACGCGATCCGCTGCCGAATCTCGCGCAGCTGTGTTTCCCAAGTGGATATACGGGATTACGGAGAATGTTATTAAACCCTTCACCAGGGAGTCCGGCTAAAGGAAGTTTTAGGTAAAAAAAATTGAGTCCTGTCTGAATGCATCCTTACTATAGCCTTTTCTTTTGAAACACATTATCAGTGGGAACTCTATTAAACTAAGCCTCACTAATTTTAATTTTTGTTGAATTGTTTGTCATCATCATGTGTCATGTAGATAATCATGTTCGGCCATGTTTCGCCATCTCACACCATCACCAGAGTCGTGGATCTCCTTTGTGTTCTGGTCTCGATTATGTCAAGTGGATTATCCAACTTGTCATTTACCTCTCTGCCTTCCTTTTGTTCTTACCACCACAGTCTTGCAGGTTGTTGCTAAATTTTATTGTTATTTTTTTAAAACTAATAACGTGCCCAAAACATTCTTGACTGTCCTAGCTTAATTTCTCTAATCAGTTGACGGCTTTCAATTCTTCCTTAAAAGACATGCTCATTGTTATTTTTTTTTTCTGTCTGTCCATGGTATTCTTTGCATTTTCCTAAGAAACTACATCTCCACTGCCATCAAATGTTTGCCAGCTTTTCTGCTTACTTACATGGTTCATACCATATAATTGTACACGATCTATGTAGCACTTTAACGCTCTTTTTCTTGTTGCAAATGCCATATTTGTTTATTGGTCTTTATGATTTGCATCATGTACAAAGTAAAGGACTGCTACTGCTAACGCTAATTATCATGATCAAGACCAACTACTATGCACATGATAATCCAGCTCAGTGGCGAAGGGGTTGCGTAAGCGTGTTATGCCGTGTTCGAAACACAGCTGAAGGCGATTTAACAGCAGGCCAACTTGCGCTGGTTTAAAATAATAAAATATGGTATGGATGCCGGTCGTTCAGAAAACAATAGCAGACTACGGAACATAAACTTGCCAAGAGATCAAAAACTTACAAAAAATACTGGGGTTGACCGTGACGTCCTGTAAAGGATATGCAACTATCCTTTTTTATGCACATGATAATAATACACACAATGGTACTTCACTTGTTTATTTTCTATTTTTAGTTTGAGCATGTTCAGATTACAATAATAACAAGCATAATTGTTGAGTGGTGACCGAATTTTTCAAACAACTTCGGGTAAAACCACGTTAACAACAGGAACAAACAAAATTACATTAAGGAATGGGAAATAACCACTTTACATATTAATTGACATTACCTAATCTAAACATATTTTTAACATTTACAGTTCTGCCATTTACTTAGTTAATATTTTCGTTAATTTGTGAATCAATCTCTACTACCATTCCTCAACATTTTATGTTATATTTGGTACAAACAAACAAAAATCTTATTAACACAAGTAGTTACGTTATATTGTGTAGTTACTCTTTTGCACACTACATTTTTATAATCTGCTTTCCTGGCTTTCCTAGAAATATATATATATGCAATTTTATCTTCCCGTAATGTTATAGATTTGATGTTTCTGTACATTTTTGACAGGCCTTTGAAAGGCCAAATAAACTTCAGGTAAGATCAAAGTTTTATAGAAGAACTAGATGACCCGGCCCGGCTTCGCCCAGACCCTGGTGGGGAGCATCACATTTAATTCATATAAGTAGTTATATTAGCTCCCGTTCCCGTTCCCGACTATCTATCTGTCTGTCTGTCTATCTGTCTGTCTGTCTGACCCAGCCCGGCTTCGCCCAAACTCTGATGGGGAACATCTCATTTAATTCATATAAGTAGTCATATAAGTTCCCGTTCCCAACTGTCTGTCTGTCTGTCTGTCTGTCTGTCTGTCTGTCTGTCGGTCGGTCGGTCGGTCTGTCTGTCTGTCTGTCTGTCTGTCTGTCTGTCTGTCTGTCTGTTTGTCTGTCTGTCTGTTGGACCCGGCCCGGCTTCGCCCAGACCCTGGTGGGGAGCATCTAATTTAATGCATATAAGTAGTCATATAAGCTCCCGTTCCCGTTCCCGACTATCTACTGTCTGTCTGTCTGTCTGTCTGTCTGTCTATTATTAGAAAGAGCACTTGAAAGATCTTTACCTATTCCCCCAACAATTAACTTGGGTAAATGGTGCGTCTCATTTAATTCATAGTCGGCCCCTGCTTCCGTTCCCGTTTCCTAAACAGACGATCCGGCCCGGCTTCGCCCAGTCCCTGGTGAGGAGCATATCATTTAATTCATATTCGGCGGAGGGAGGAGGAGGAGGGAGGAGGAGGGATTATGAGGAGGAGGGAGGAGGAGGGATTATGAGGAGGGGGGAGGAGGAGGGAGGAAAAAGGAGGAGGAGGGATTAGGAGGGGGAGGGAGAAGGAGAGGGGAGGATGAGGGAGGAGGAGGAGAAAGGACGAGGGTGGAGGAAGGGAGGAGAAAGGGGAGAAGGAGGAGGAGGGAGGAGGAAGAGGTAGGAGGAGGGAGAAGGAGGAGAAGGAGGGAGGAGGAGGACGAAGGTGGAGAAGGGAGAGGGAGGAGGAGGAGGGGGAGGGAGGAGGAGGAGGAGAGAGGAGGAGGAGGGAGAAAGAAAAGGGAGGAGGAGGGAGGAGGAGGAGGTGGAGGGAAGAGGAGGAGGGAGGAGGAGAGAGAGGAGGAGGGGAAGAAGGAGGAGGAGGGAGGAGGAGGATGGGGAAGAGGGAGGAAGAGGACTGATAAGGGGGAGGAGGTGAGGAGGAGGAGGAGGGAGGAAGAGAGCGAGGAGGAGGGAGGAGAGGGAGGAGGTAGGAAGAGGGAGGAGGAGGGAGGAGGAGGAGGATGGAGGAGGAGGAGGGAGGAGGAGGAAGAGGAAGGAGGAGGAGTAGGAGGAGGAGGAGGAGGGAGAGGATTATAACGTATATGCCTGTAGATAACTGTAGCGAAAAGGTCCACCTATGTGAGAAATATGCAACACTTTTACATATATAGCAATTCTATTAGAAGTTATGTCCCCTCGCTATATATACATTATATGTAAATTAAATATTAAATAATAATCCAGTGCCGTCCACCGGGCGCTGGAACGCAAATTATTCCTCTCCACGACGCTTGACGGCAGAAGTTGAAGATGATGATGATGATGATGATGATGATGATGATGATAGGAATACATGTTTGTACACTAGAAAAAAAACTATGACAGTTGGCAGCACGGGAATGATTAGAAGACGTGTAGAAAATTTCATCTCAATCGGATGGACCGTTCGCGAACGCATAAAGGACACACATACAGACAGACGGACAGACAGACAGACAGACGGAGATTCTCTTTTATATATATAGATGATGAAAATTAGTTGCATAGCCAAAAAGAGCAACCAGGACGTTTTAAGGGAAGCTGAGTCGCAAAGACAACTTACCAGAAAGAGCCAGTCATCGGTTTTGGCCATGTTATGAGAAGACAACAACTGGAACATACTGTGACAAACGGAAAGATTTGAGGAAAGAGAGATAGAGGACGATAGTATGAGAAGTTTCTTAACAGTCTTGTGTCATAGCACGGAAATGAGTCAACACACGAATTGATCCATGACGTCGGAGATCGTAATTTATGGAAGGGCGTGGTCACCCACGCCAGCCGGCAAGGCACTGAATAATGATGATGAAGACCAAAGTTTAGTATCTGGCCAGGGCCACATACAGAGGCGGTCATCCGAGTGGCACTCAGGGACGTAAGGACATGATAGAGCGACTCTGGTCCCTGAGAAACAGCGCGCCCAAGTTTTTGCACATGGACATACTGAAACCATGTTCACTGCTAGAAAACCCACTGCTGAGCAAGCTCACATAAGGTCTGCAGTCGTCAGAAGCAGCCACATTTCACTTACCCCCTCCCCTCCCATCCCCACAATTCCATCCTCCTCGAAGAGCACCTCGTGTCCATTACGTTCCTCACACTTCCCTGGGGAGGGACTTCACGTTTGTTCTTCTCCTGCCGTGCGCTCATATCCTGAATTCCTGCTTTGATCGCTGTTGTCGGTTATTGTTGTCTACAATAAGTTTATAGACGTGTTATGAAAAAAATAACTACCGCAGTTTGTCGTCACAACGACAAATTTGGAACAGAGGAAAGTAAAGGGAGAGAAACGAAGGAACGAACAAACTTTATTTTTAAAGAGTTAAGAATTGCTCACTCAGACGAGTCTAACGAGAAACGATGCTGGTATGTTTGGCATCATGACATGGAAGAATATCAAAATCAGAAAAGAATGGCAGCACACCAGATACAAGGCTATGCATAGACATGATCACCTTCGCCAGACTTTGGGATGTTGGATCGGAAGTCCAAACCATAATATATAGTAAACATAACACTTGATTGCTATTAATTTTAATTGGTAATTTAAAAGTATTTGATATAACAATGTGTTTCATATTGTTGCATTGTTTTTCTCTTCTTTTTTTTCCTTTTCTTGGGAGGAGGGGGGGGGGGGGGGGTTGCTGTTGCTCTGGCTCTCTCTTTGAACTCAAGCGTAGTGCACAAACGCAACTTTGAGTATCACTGGACTGAATTTTACGCGTGGTTTCATTCACCACGTACCATGCCGTTAAGCGAGGGCGGTCATGTTTCGCCATCTCACACGATCACCATAGTCGTGAATCAGCTCAGCGTTCTTGTGTCGACCATACCACAGGGCCTGACCATCCAGGTATTTACTTATCTGCCTTCTCCTTGTTCTCTTCCCCTCGATCTTGTCAGTTGTCACCACGTTCTCCAATTTATTTTTTCTCATAACGTGACCAAAAATCTTTGACTTTCTAAGCCTAATTTCTCTAATCAATTTACGATTTTCATGTGTTTCTTTCTAGGATTGGTCATTAGCTTTTCTGTCTGTCCATGGTGTTCTTTGCATTTTCCTCAGAAACTATATCTCCTCTGCCTTCAAATGTTTGCCAGCTTTTCTGCTTACTGTACATGATTGACATCAATATAATTGTACACGATCAATTCAACACTCTTTTTCTCGTGCAATTTACATCAACTATATTGGTCAGAGGAAAGAGGCTAATGAAACAAGAAAACTATAAACAACAATAAGAAAGAGACAAACAGCTTTCTTCGGTCATGTGATGAGAAGGGAGGCATTGGAGAACATCGTGACAACTGGAAAGATAGAGGGGAAGAGAACGAACGAACGAACGAACAAACTTTATTTTAAAAGGGTAACAAATTGGGCACGCAGGCCCGTCTTACATTCGGCCCTTCCATTCACTCATCTTTCTTTCATCAACAGTGCATAGGAAACAACATTGTCACATGAATTTTGTAAACATAAACAATGCATATTACTATGTTATGAAACACATCCACCACCCACCCACATATCCCCTATTCACTCCAACTCCCCCACCTATCCACACACATAACCCACACACACATACATTCCCCCACCCATCCACCACATCCCTACACCTACACATCTCCCCACCCACACACACCTCTCACCCACCAAACATCCCATCCACCCACACCCCAAGCACACATACATTTAATAACCCACACATCCCCCACCTACACACATCTCCCCACCCACTCACGTATCCTCTACCCGTCCCATTACCCACCAACAATCACTCACCCACATATACTCCTCCACCCACACACCTCCACCCACTCAGCCAAACACACATTCCTCAACCACACACACATCTCCCCGTCAACTCACATATACCGCACCTACCCACACACAAATTCCGCACCCACCCACATAATCTCCCATCTCCCCCAGCCCACTCACAGATCCCGAGCCCACACCTACAAACATCCCCCATCATCTCCTAACCTGCACACACTCACCCACCCATATATCCTCTACCCACCCACACATCCTCTACCCACTGTAGGGTGGTAAATATAATAAATTAGAATAAGGACAAGTTTCGCTAGGGGTATTCAGTATGAATGGGGTCTAAAACCCAAACACGCCCTCTATAGGAATTAATATATTGGCTCGTAACCCCCAAGTATTGAACAAGGCAGAAACGGGTGCAAGTTCAACACTAACATAGAAGAAATGTTTCCCATAGAAGGCTGGGAGATCCGGGAAGTTCTACCACAAACACCCGAGTACTAATCACTCTACCCAGAGGGTGTGTCTTTGTGTAAGTGCCCCGCCCCACATTTAATCTCCCACATATATATAAACAATGACAAGTATCCACTGTCATGCACATCCACAGTATTACACAACAGAGGGACAACAACCACTGTTAGACACAACACTGGATTACATGACAAAGGAAAACAGCCACGGTTAGACAAAAACAGTACAATAACTCACTGTATCACATAACAGTAACAATAACTGGACTATAAACATCAATTTTGGAACACCAGGTTAACAATGAAGTAACTTCAAGGCTTTGTTAAACCAAACAAACAAACAATTGTATTGTGGAAACATTTGGGTTCTGGAAAACCCTGTTGGCTACAATATGGTGACATGGACATGAAAAATTGTCATATTTCAGGCAATGCACACAAAGTCTACAACCAAAACAGAAGTCCCCAAGAATATTTCCCCAAAAAAGGTTCACATCAAATACATGTGTCAAACACAAAACAAAGTAAATAATCCATACAAAGAAATAGATAAAGAAAATCTATCTAATCTGTCTCTAGAACTATCCTATGGGTCTGATGATGACTCCATCTCCTTCAATATCCACTAGAAAAAGTCTGGCCATAATCACCCTCTCTATAATCCAGGAAAACAGCTGCTTTGCATATATCCACTAGAAAATTGGGGATTGCACACACACACCCACAGAACTTTCACTTCTGGATCATATATCCATCGCGAAAAACATGTAGGAGTAATCCATATGAATCCAATGTGGATATACTGTAATCTCTCAAGTCACAGTTGCTAAGTCACTGGGCTAGGAGCGTTCCAGGGTGATATAACAGACAGGTATAAATAAGTCTGAAGCGTTCTGGCGTGGCATGACACACAGGAGTCCCTGTGATTGATTTGATCAGGATCAGGCACAAACACATTCATTATCTCTTTGGATGAGGAGTGACATCACATAATCCATTAGAATTTCCTGACAGAACTAACTTGAATTGGGCATGAATATTCCAGCCCCTTTCTCTGGGTTAAGATGTAGGTTATTCTTTCTTCAGATGAATATACCACTTGATTGATCGGGAGTTGGTATGGTGCTTGATTGTCCCTGTCTTGGATATGGTGGATGAGAAGATTCAAAGAAAGCTGGTAGTTCACAAAATCAGTTGGTTAAATCCATACTGGTAAATGATGGTGAATTCCAGACTATCCATGAGCCTCTGGAATATGACAGTTGAACGTGGAATTAGGCGGTGACTTTTAGAAGAGGTTATACGCTGAAAACCATCTAGGCCAGGCATGCCTCATGTCTTTGCAGACATTGAAAAGATTAACACCATCTGTAAGTTCCCAGAGGTAGGGAATCCACTTCAGCATATTCAAAATCCAGTAATTATCCAGGCATTGACGTTCAGGGTGTGTAGCAGTAACCAGCACTCTTTGTAGAATGTTAGAGGAGGCTGATATCCCAGTTTCCTGTCTCTAAATCCAAACAAGTTGACTATAACTTCGGGTCCAATAATCCAGCCGGCATCTCTAGCGCCTATGTAGAGTGAAGAAAAAAACAGGGTCGATATACATTAGTAATACAACCCAACTTCTGATAACAATGTATCATAATAAACCATACATTCTGATAACAGTGTATCATAATAAAATATATATTCTGATATCAGTTATCATAATAAAATATATATTCTGATATCAGTTATCATAATAAAATATACATTCTGATAACAGTGTATCATAAATAAAATATATATTCCGATAACAGTGAATCATAATAAAACATATATTCTGATATCAGTGTAAATAACAAAATAAACATTCCGATACCAGTGTATAATAATAAAAATAGAGGAAACAAAAGAGAAGAAGAAAACAAAAGGTGTTTCTAGTTTCCTAGCACTTGTCGCCTACTGTAGAGTTTGACCCACTCCAAAAGTGAGTAAGGTATCTACTCAATAGGTGCATCTCTTCTGGACTGATACTGGAGCTTCCTGAGAGGTTTTCTTCACCTCCTAAATATCCAAACATCTTTTGATAGTACCGCTGTCACATCATGGAAAAAGTTCCTGAGACAATAGCCTCATGTAAGAAATTCATAAATCTCCTTTCCATAGTTACAAACAGCATTATGTGACTACCACTGACAAATGGCAAAAAGGCTAGCTACCAGATTAGTCATCTCTTCTTGCATCATCCTCACAATTACTATCATCATCATCATCATCATCATCATCATCATCATCATCATCATCATCATCATCATCATCATCATCATCATCATCATCATCATCATCATGTGTATTTGTCCCCACTGGGGTGAAGTTAAAAGATCTACTTCAGCAGTAACATCATGAATAGAATATACATATAATATATATGATGAATAACAGAAAAACTTGTTAGACTTTTACTAAACATGGTATGAACTCTCTAGTGGGTATTACCCAACATCTCAAAGTAAAAACACAAGAGCATGGTGTCATTTCCCACTCCCTTGAGATTATATATAGATATATCATACCAAATGACAATCTTATAACATCATTTATTACAGCATTAAGCAGTAACAATCATGAGCATAAAAGGTAAAATACTCATAAAAGAGAAATCATGGGAATCTTTTCCCATACACTTGAGATTATATATATCATAAAAACTGAAAATCCCATAACATCATTTATGAAAATAAAAGACTACAAGACAATCTCTGTGTATTTACAACCAGGTAAACAAAAGATTAACTCCTAAGTGCATGAAAAAGTCAAGCGAGAATATCTCTCTCTATCTAACAAACTATTAAAGTTGTACACAGATGTGAAATAGTAATATTTCTCCCTCATAAGGGCAGAAATACAAAATATGCACTCAGGAAAAAAATACTTTAAAACACAGAGACCAGTTGTGAAAAATAAGTATTTAGGAATAAAGGAAGTTCACAAAATCATCTCAGAAGAATGACTCATAGCAAGATTATATTGTAAGCTTTATGAAGGCTGACTGGACAACACGGCGATGTCCAGGCTGTGTGACGTAAACCAACATTTCAATGAAAGCGATTCTCCTAATTTTCACACACACAACTTCAATCAGGATATTATTTGCCTCAAAGCATTTATCCTAATACATAACATGCTATGTTTTATATAATATAATGCTCACCTAAAGCGCAGAGAATACGTAGCTAATAATTAACCCATTAACAATGGGTCACCCGCTACCGTTGGAGAAACATGGCGATTGACCAGACCGCTTTGTCTACCAAGCCTTTGTCTAGATTAAGCCTGTGTTTCCGGGGCGCGGCCATTCAATTGCCTTAAAACGAAACGAAATTTCGTTTTGTTAATTTTCCCGTCGAATTTTTAATAGCCTCGTGCCTGCAGGTAGCGCATCCTAGCAACGTCTGCTGGAAAAGACTGCGAGATGATGACATATATGTCACACCCACCCATTCCCCAACCAAACATCCCTTAACCACACACCCTTATTCATATACAATCACCCACCCACACATCCTCTACCCAACCACACATCCTCCATCCACCCATCCCCCAGCCACACATCCCTTAACCACACAACCCTACCCATATACACACACATCCCCACCCACGCACAATCTCCCCACCCATACACACATCCCTCACACACATCCCCACCCACAAACACATCCCCCATTCACAAACACACCTCCCATCCACGCACACACACAAGCCACACACACATCCCCAACTCATCAGACCAAGAGAAATGATGCTGGACGGATTGAGACGGTGGCATGGAGGAATATCAGCAGCAGAGTTGATCCAACACCAATGACCGAGATCTGTGGAGTGCCATGAACGCCTACGCCAGCCGGCACGGCACTTGATGATGATGATATTGGTCAGCATGTTTTCCGTCAAGTAAAATGCATTTTTGCAATGCCAATGACTGATCTAACGTCTTTAATGCACCTCCCATCAAATGTTATGACAGTTGCAAGACAGTTGTATCGATGCACTCTATGAATTGACGAAACATAATTTTTTAGGCATTGTTTATTAGAAATTTTGCACTATAGATTTTACTTCAGCTTCTTGCATAGGGTTATATCCTTGTACAAAAGCTAAACGGTATTTTTTGTTTCAAATATGTCTCTAGCCGTGTTTATTACGTACAATGTTCTTTTTTTTCTGTACATATTCTACTGATCTGACTTCTAATAGTAACGCTAATTATCATAATCACAACAAAATATTATGCACATAATAATAAATCATAAAATGGTACTTCGCTTGTTTGTTTGTATTTGTTTTGTAAATTTAGAGCAATTGCAGATTATCATAACAACAGGCTAGCATGATTGTTGAGTAGTCACCGAATTTATATAGATTATGTTAAGGTATTTCCCATCTTGTCACATATAACATTCAATTGATATAGGTAAGAAAGACTGTTGACCTGCACAAGTGGCTTTCCAATCACATTAATTTTAAAAAATGGCTTGATGCTGTCAGTGTTGATAACCATTGTTTTCATTTACTTTATTTTGAAATGCCGGTCTCCCTGGCCGATGTGTTAGCAGCTTTCTCCTTAGTGCTTTCATCTAACTGCATGTCATAGGTGGGGTGCAGATATTTAAAGAAGCTTGATTAACAAGTGCTAAGCAACATTTGCAGTTGTTGTAATATACTTGTATTATTATATGTTTATTGTGTTGTGCTGAAGAAGGTTCTAATCGCAACGTTCATGTTATCATGCCTGATTGTGTTCTATTAAAGTCTATCAAATGTACTCCTCATTTTCGCTGATTTAATTTTTCGAATCTATTGACTTCGGAATTTCGGCATGCATTTCTGTCATGTCTGGACAGATTCCATCCAAGGTAACCAGCTCTGTCTATCTGTGGGTTGGTTTCTGGAGCTCAAACACTCTACAGATATCCTGGTTCAATTAAAGACAACATTTAACAAATCTAAGACATTAGAAGATACACGAAGAATTGCTTTTATTTTATTAGTAACTATGTTGTAGTAACCATGCTAGCGTATACACACACTTGGCTTAAGGAGGACACGTGCAATCAATCGAACTGTAATTGAAATAAAATTAATTTGCTGTAAATTTATACTAAGTAATGAAATAATCGCAGTGCTTGCGGTATCAATGTTTTCAATAACATTCTGTATCTAGCTGCATTTTCTTGGTGTTTGTGAGAAAGTGGTGTTAGAATGCCCTTTATTCCGTCCAGTACCGGTATGTGATATATGTGAGCATTCACAGGTTATCGCTCATGTCTGTTTTAGTTTCAATGTATTGTGGTTCATTTCCTTTGGCCATTGAACAGGTGAATTGGTTGTATATATAGTGTGTGCATGGCTGATATTGGATCATCTATGGCTTGATTCTATTCCGGTACCTGGAATGATATTTATGGCTAACCATCTAGGGGCCATAACTACCACACGCCACATTTCCTCTCCGGGTTCATGTAGGATCCTCGGGGACAGTTATAGACCCTGGCAAAGTCTTCTGAATTCTGCAAGGTTCCGATATTTCTGTTCAGATAAACAATAACACACATTACTTCAATTAGTGTTACATTTTGTGAACATGGCAATATCTTATTTTCAGGTAGGAAATACACATTCTCATCTTCTATTTATAGTGAGGACCTTTTACATTTTAGTTATCACGCGCCGCTAGAAGTGGCTCATAGATCAACTCTAACAACTTTACCAGGCTCCACTTACAGCGGAACTAGCTGTCAATACATTCGAGTCAATGCATTTCAGTATGTGGGTACTGTAATAACTGCACATGGAACATGTATTAAGAAAACTAGATGTAGAATGATCCAAACAAAAGCAACATTTCACACAATGAAGAATATTCTCTACTGTGTATCTGTCTCAATCAAGATGAGGAACGTAGTTCTTAAGAGCTATGTTGAGCTACTCCTGAGTTACGGAAAATAATCATAGACAATAAGTATACACGGACAGAGTTATAAGGAAGATGGTTTTATAGAAGAACTAGCTGACCCGGCCCGGCTTCGCCCAGTCCTTGGTGGGAAGCATCTCATTTAATTCATATAAGTAGTCATATAAGGTCCCGTTCCCGTTACCGACTGTCTGTCTGTCTGTCTGTCTGTATGTCTGTCTGTCTGTCTGTCTGTCTGTCTGTCTGTCTGTCTGTCTGACCCGACCCGGCTTCGCCCAGTCCTTTGGTGGGGAGCATCTCATTTACTTCATATATTTAATTCATATATGTAGTCATATATTGAAAAAGTCAACAGCTTTACATACCTAGGAAGCAAAATGACATCCACAGGGGACTCAACGCCAGAAATATCATCTAGAATCGCACTGGCATCTAGTGCCTTCAATAAACTGTCAAACATCTGGAAGTCAAAGACACTCAGCAAACACACAAAACTTAAAATCTTCAACTCTTGTGTGATTCCAGTGTTAACGTATGGATGTGAAAGTTGGAAATCAACGGTAGCTTTAGATAAAAAATTAGACAATTTTGAGAACAAATTTCTTAGAAGACTTCTAAACATCCACTGGACAGACTTCAGAACCAATTCGCAAATAAGACAAGAGACTAAGCAAGATACAGTATCCAATTTCATAAGAAGACGCCGTTGGAACTACATCGGCCATGTACTCAGAATGGACAAGACAAGACTCCCCTACCAAGCCCTCATATGGTCACCGGTAGGGAAAAGAAAACGGGGAAGACCAAGAGAGACCCTGCGTAGAACCATCATTAGAGAAGGCTCATTCAATGGCCAAGTAAATATCCAAGATCTACAACAGATAGCAGCGAACCGCCAGGCATGGAGAGACAGGACCTCTGCCCTATGCGCCGCCTTAGGCTCAAGAGGAAAGACTAACTAAGTCATATAAGTTCCCGTTCCCGTTACCGACTATCTGTCTGTCTGTCTGTCTGTCTGTCTGTCTGTCTGTCTGTCTGTCTGTCTGTCTGTCTGTCTGTCTGTCTGTCTGTCTGTCTGTCTGACCCGGTCCGGCATCGCCCAGCTCCTGGTGTGGAGCATCTCATTTAATTCATATAAGTAGTCATATAAGTTCCCGTTCCCGTTCCCGACTATCTATCTGTCTGTCTGTCTGTCTATCTGTATGTCTATCTGTCTGATCCGGCCCGGCTTCGACCAGCCCCTGATGGGGAGCATCTCATTTAATTCATATAAGTAGTCATATAAGTTCTCGTTCCCGTTACCGACTGTCTGTCTGTCTGTCTGTCTGTCTGTCTGTCTGTCTGTCTGTCTGTCTGTCTGTTTGTCTATCTATCTATCTCTGTCTGTCTGTCTGTCTGTCTGTCTAATAGACCCATCCCTCTGTCTGTCCCTCCGTCTATCCCTCCCTCCCTCCCTCCCTGTCTGTTTGTCTATCTATCTATCTATCTATCTATCTATCTATCTATCTATCTATCTATCTATCTATCTATCTATCTATCTATCTATCTGTCTGTCTGTCTGTCTGCCTGCCTGACCCGGCCCGGGTTCGCCCAGTCCCTGGTGTGGAGCATCTCATTTAATTCTGAGTAGGTAAGAATCCGCTCTGCCTTCAAAATGTTGACGTGAAGATTTTCTTCCTGCAGCTGCTTCTGTATTTGTTGATCAGTAAGCTCCATTTTTAGCCGCTTGACCACCCATCTGACTGTGTTTGAATCAGTGTTTCTGATTCTGGTGTCTTGGTCCTCCTTCCTCTCACAAGTTTTTGTGCTTCGTCTGTGGGTAGTCGTCGCTCTTCTTATTGGTAGTTTCATTGACTGTAGGTTCAGATACTTTATTACAGCTTGCATGCAGACTCTCCAAAGGCAGGTTCGTCTTCTTGATAGTCTGGTCGGTTTTCTCACTATGCATCTTGGAAGCTGCTTGTTTCTTTGTGCTATTACGACGTGCCATTTTCCCCCCGTATCAGGCTGCTTGAAATGTGTAAGGCGTCTTGGCTTGATAGCGCTGAGAAGTGCTGTCAAGCGAATCGTGTCGATATGATGGCGGAAAACACTAAAGATGCGATGATATTGTTCAACATCTTTTAGATAACTTCTTAAGTATAGAAAGATGAGTTACAATGTTATGCATTATGCATTATTTTTATGTAAACTTTGAAAATGCCTTAAAGATTGTATCATTATTTATTATAACTCATATGCCGGTAAATAACTATAGACAAAGAGTTTATAAATCTTTGAAAACGATACAACAATATGACTATAAGTTATACAACAATGTTATTAAAAGTTATGCCCCTTGAAATAACTTTTTCTAGAGTTAAGTCCCTTCGCTATATATAAATTTTAATGAAAAATGAAAAATGAAATAATACTGAGTAAGCAGGCAATTTCACACTAAAAAAATATCACAGTTGGCAGCTCTGGAATGAAAGGAAGACGTGTAGAAAATTTCATCTCAATCGGATGGGCCGTTAGCTAAAAAATAAAGGACATACATATTTACATACATACACTTTGTTTTATATATATAGATTATGTTAACACCGTGGATATTAGAAAGAGTTATGCAGATATCTTGAAAGAAGTAACTCACAAAGAGAAGTGGTCACTTGCATCGAGAGAAGGCGTTCGACGTTCTTTTACCATGATATGCGACGGGAAAATGTTGAGTATGTCGCTTCATAAAAAGGCGGGGGCGGGCGCAGGGAAATACCAAGAGAAAATATGGAGAGTTTGATATTATGGCATGGAGGAACATCGGTATCAGAAGGATTACAGTACACGAGGCAGAAGGCTGTGCACAGACATGATCACCAACACCACACGGCATTGACTATCAGAAGAAGATGTGGAAAAATGGCAGCCGCGGGCATGTAGTGGCTAGACTCCCACCTTCAACCCGTTGGTCTTGAGGTCACATTTCATCAGGGCGGATTTGTTAAAATTGAGCTTTTCTTCCGGGACGATCTAAAATGGGTACACGGGTATGGTGTCTGAGACGATATTTGCGCATACCTTGGAATACCAAAGTAATCAAAAACAACTGCATGGGAAAGGCTAATCAAGGTGGAGCATCAAATGCCACAATGGGGCGAGACAGTCGTCTTTAGGCATACGATGAGAAGAGAGGCATTGGGGAGCTTGATGCCGACTGGAGAGATTCGCATATTGTTATATCCTGCTGCAGTCGCTGCTTTTTCTTTTGTTCCGCAGTAGAAGGTGTGTCAGGTAGACAGAGAAATGATGTTAGATAGTTAATAGCTGTAGCTTGGAGGAAATGCATCGATAGAATTGATTAAGAACACCAAGCATCAAGATCTGTAGAGAAGAATTAACCACTGCGTCATTTAGCAAATCACATGATTGTGGTGGTAATACCAGTGATCTGTTCTATTTGTGAATTCCTATAATTCAGAGGTTGCCTCCATCTGCCCAGTGTAATCTCATCATTCGTCCATGGTAAGTAAGTAAAGGATACCGCTACACGCCTTACGGCTTCTTCAGCATGCTTTGTTAAACCATAGTTTTATCCACCAACCACCACTATGTGACTGATGTGGCCAGAATCTCGCCGGAAGCCACTATTATACCACTGATCCCATTCATCTATGGAGACAAAATTACAACAAAAATAAATTCAAGTAATAATAATATTAAAGGACCATTTTGCAAGCCATAAGGTCTATCGGCTAGCTTCATATTCCTATAGGCTAATCAGCACTCCGTGGCAAATATACCACTGGCCGCGTTTTGGTCCTAGAAAATGACTTGGTATTCAATTTAGGCTGGGTCGACTGGGGAATGGGGGAGGGAGAGAAGATAAATTTAAATAAAAAACACCCCGAATTAAATAAGAAACAATGGAAACATTAATAACGCAGATAATAATCATCATAAAGTGCCTTGTCGTCTAGCATGAGCAAATATGCTTCGCTGTATCTTGCGATCTCTAACATAATGCAGCAGTTCGTGTGTTGACTCCCTTCTGTGCCATGACACGAGACTGACAAGATTTCTATAGTTGTCTTACTCTATCTCTCTTTCCACACATCTTTCCAGTTGTCGCATCATTTTCCAGGTTTTGTCTTTTCATAATTTGGCCAAAATAAATGAAGAATGTCTATTTCAGATGTTTGTGACAAGTCGTTGTGATTTAGCCTCCCTCAAAATGTCAAGATTGCTTATTTTGGCTGTCCACGGAATTTTCAGCATTCTTCTATAAAACCTTATCTCCAAAGCTTTCATGGATTTTTTCTCATTGGCACCTTGCCGTCTTGACAGACAATAGTTTGTGCTTTAAAAAGGCATAATAACTTTTACCTATGGCGGTAGCGGATGTGACTGATAAGTCCAATTTGCGCTGTAAATGTCCGTTCACAGTGGGTGCATGTGAACACGTGGTCATTTCCACCATCATGCACCATATTACGTCTCAAACGCTCAGTGTGTGACTTATCTGCAATAATTTTCTCCTTTGTCTTTATTCCATTTCTGATGTTTGCCCTCCATGCAACACGTTCAGCGGCGACTTGCTCCCAATGTACATTATCAATGCCTGTATCAATCATGTCCCGCTTACACACATCTTTGTACCGTAGTAG
This sequence comes from Cepaea nemoralis, assembly GCA_014155875.1. Taxonomy (NCBI): domain Eukaryota; kingdom Metazoa; phylum Mollusca; class Gastropoda; order Stylommatophora; family Helicidae; genus Cepaea; species Cepaea nemoralis. Next base: position 220,148 of record JACEFZ010012498.1, read on the forward strand.
AGGCCGACCCTGAGATCTCTTACCCATCTGTAATTCACCAAAAAAGATGTCCTTTGGTGTTCTACCATCATCCATCCTCCTAAGATGTCCTATCCATCTAAGTGTACGAAGACTGAGCATGGAATAAACTGTCACACAACCTGATCTTTCAATACTTCAGTATTTGTGATTTTGTCTTGCCACTTAATACCAAGAATTATTCGCAGACACCGCATATGAAAGCTGTTTAAATGTTTCTCTTGGTGTGAGTAAGTTGTCCAGGTTTCACTGCCATAAAGAAGAGTACTAAGATAGACAAAGACTTTAGTTTTTGCAGTAAGCTTCCTGTTCTCCCAGACTCTTTTTGTTAACCTGTTCATTGTTGTTGCTGCCTTACCAATCCGGATGTTGATTTCCTGATCTAGGGATAATTTGCTATTTACCACTGATCCTAGATATGTAAAATGGTCTACCATCTCTAGTTCGGCGTCATCAATAAAGATTGATGGTAACCTATGTGCACCTTGTGACATAATATGTGTCTTCTTTTTGCTAATTGTTAAACCAAATTCAGAACAAGCATTGGAGAATGCAGATAGTAGTCATTGCAATTCTTCCTCAGAGTGGGTCGTAACTGCAGCATCATCTGCAAAAAGCAACTCTCTGATCAGTACCCTCCTAATTTTGTTCTTGGCCTTCAATCTTTGAGCATTGTAAAGGCCGCCATCTGAGCGTGAGTGAATGTATATACCACCATCCTGATCACGAAAGGCATATTTCAATAGAAGTGAAAAGTATATTCCAAAGAGGGTGGGAGCTAGTACACAACCTTGCTTAACTCCACTCTTGATTTCAAATTCTTCAGAAGTTGCACCATCAAACTTGATTATACCCTTCATGCCTGTGTGGAACGATTCCACAATGGACAGAAGAGTTGGTGGGCAGCCAATCTTCTTTAGTGCCTTGAATAGACCCTCACGACTGACCAAATCAAATGCCTTTGTGAGGTCGATGAAGGCAATAAACAGTGGTTGATTCTGTTCACGGCATTTTTCATGCATTTGTCGCAATGAGAATATCATATCAATGGTAGACCGGTTCTGTCGAAAGCCACACTGTGATTCGGGGTAGACATGATCTCCTAGGACTTGAAGTCTGCGCAGAACAATTCTGGCAAATACTTTTCCAACAATACACAGAAGTGAGATACCCCTATAGTTGTTGCAGTCGCTCCGATCGCCCTTGTTCTTGTACAGTGTTATGATGCTTGAATCTTTGAAATCCTGTGGGACTTGTCCTTCTCGCCAGCATAGCTCTATTAGCTGGTGGATCTGTAGAGTGAGTGTGTCTTGCCCACTCCTTATAACCTCTATTGGAATCCCATCCTTACCTGGAGCCTTGCCAGATGCAAGTTCAAAGTTCATTTATAGCACACTTAACTTCTGTTATGGTGGGAAGTGTGTCCAGGTGGTCAAGAGTTGGTAGAGCCTCTATGGCGTTGAGGGCATCATCCGCTAGCTTGGTCTCACTTGAGTAAAGCTCCAAATAGTGCTCTACCCATCTGTCCATCTGCTGTTTCTTGTCAGTGATGATTTCTCCAGTCAACGTTTTCAATGGTGCACTTCTTTTGATCACTAGACCACAGGCTTTCTTTATTCCTTCATACATGCTTCTTATGTCTCCCTTATCACTTGCGATTTGAATGGACTCACATAACTTGATCCAATAATCATTTGCACACTGCCTGGCAGCCTTTTGCACATCCTTCCTAGCTTGCCTTAGTTCACTCAGAGTGTTACGCGTTGGTCTTTCCTTGTTTCTTAAGAGAGCTTTCTTCTTCTTATCAATCAAGGGCTGCAGAGTCTCGCTGTTTGCTGCAAACCAGCCCTGCCTCTTATGATCCACAGTGCCGTAAACCCCTACAGCAGTTTTATAGAGAGTAACCTTAATTGGACCCCACTTTTCATTTACTGTACAATTTTCTAGTGTATCAGTGAAAGCGTCTTCAAGTTGCTGTTGAAACTGAAAGCACTTTTCAGGATCGTGAGTGTTAATAATATTAATCCTGGGGCTAGATTTGTGTTTAGCTGTGTAGATTCTCTTTGGTCTCAGTCTAACCCTTGCAACAACCAAAGAATGATCCGTATCACAGGCAGCACTGTGGTAACTTCGAGTCAATGATATAAGGTTCAGATGTTGTCTCCGTGTGATGATGAAGTCCAGCTGGTGCCAATGGCCGGATCTTGGATGTTTCCATGTGACCTTATGCATCTCTTTTGTTTTAAAAAAAGGAGTTTGTAATACATAGGTCATTACTGGTGCAATGATTTTTTCACGTGTTTACTAATTATACAGAATTCGCAGCCTAGTGTTA
>JACEFZ010012498.1:227500-265000 GCA_014155875.1 Cepaea nemoralis
ATTCTGAGGAGAGATACCATACGTTTCTAAGTATTCCTCTATTTCTTTTCATTCTGAGTAGAGATACCATACGTTTCTATGTATGCCTCTATTTCTTTTCATTCTGAGGAAAGATACCATACGTTTCTAGTTTTTCCTCTACTACTTTTCATTATGAGGAGAAATACCATACGTTTCTAGGTATTCCTCTATGTAATGTGCGTTGTAGATTCCAATTCTAATGTAATAACACGAATACTGCTAACATTTACCTGTCCCACCGAGAGGAAGAATAGTTGATCTGTTGAGAGGTTTAAGTTAGGTAGTCTAGATTGGGGATGTGTAAGGGCGTGTCTTTTGTAGGCCCTGTTGGTGGGGAGAGAAAACACAAGAAAAGGATGAGTATTTAAAAACTGCAGACCCTTAACAGAACATTATGACATTGTTGTAGTATATACATTGTAATGCACAGAACTCCACCTGTCTCCCTGGCCAAAGAGTTAACGACATTGTTCGTAATCCCGTATATCCACGTGGGGAAAACAGCGTCTGTGATAATCGGCAGCGGTTCGCGCCGCGCTGTTAACTTACAGGGGTATGTTAGCCGGTCGTTCAGAAAGCAATGGCAAACTACTGAATGTAAAACTAGTACATCAACAGCAGCTGAAAAATGCTGTTGTTTACTGCAACGTCCTGTAAGCAATATGCAACATTTTAAAAAAAATTTACAGATGCTAACCCTGGCCTAGGGGTTAGCGACTTTCTCCGTAATCCCGTTTATCCACGTGAGCAAACGCAGCTGCGCGAAATCGGTAGCGGTTCTCGTGGCTCCCGTTACTTACGAGATATGAGCCGACCGCTCAGAAAGCAATGGCAAACTACTTAGCGTAATCTTGCCAAGAAATCATCAACAGTGGTAAAATGCTGGTGTTGACAGCGATGTCCTGTAATAGGATATGCGAAGAAAATAATGTATAGATTACAGGGAAATAATTCGTTACGGTGAATTGCAATTAACGTATCGATTGTATCTCCCTTTGAGGCATGATTTTTTTTAAACAATTCACTCGGTACAACTACCGCGAAAATGTCATGACATCTGATTTAAGCTGCTTTGAAGAGATTAGAACAAGAATCGGTATTAGCAAAGGTTGCCTTTGCAAAACGGGGGGAAAAAACTGACTAATAAAAAGATGTCAACTGCAACTTGAAAAAAAGAGTTGAAGTGCTACATAGAACATATAATGTTATAGATGTGAAGCGTGGACAATAAGCAGACAATCTGAGGAACATCTGATGGCAGTGGAGATATCATCTCAGTCACCTTCAGATCAAATAAGCAATCCCTACAAGACACAAAAAATAACTGTAAAGGGATTAGAGCCGGCTCCCTGGCCGAGGAATTAGCAGCTTTCTACGTAATCCCGAATACTCTAGTGGTTGACGTGAGTGCACGAGAATTGGAAGCGGTTCAAGTCGCACCAGTGACTTATGAGAGTATGGAGCCCTGTCGCTCAGAAATTCGTGGCGTGCTGATGAGCGTAATCTAGCCTAGGAATCAACATACAGCTGAAAGATGCTGGTGTTGACCGCAGTATCCTGAAACAGGATGGAAACCCGGAAAAGAAAAAGTGATTAGAGAAATTACACGCATCCAGTCAAGATTCTTTCTGCATGTTATGAGTAGAAACAAATTATAAAACTTGGCGACAACTGGCAAGACAATGGGGAAAAGAACAAGGGAGAGACAGAAAGATAAATATCTGGATGGTTGGACCACAATGCATAATCGAAACAAAAACACAGAGCTGATCCACTACTCTGGTGATCGCGTGAAATATGAAATATAACCACCCACGCTTAAAGGTCTAGCACATGATAGTGATGACATATTTGAGTGGGAGTGTGTGTTTGGGAGTGTGATATGAGTGTGTATCTGCGTGCGCCAGCGTTTGTCTGTTTTACACTACAATATAATGTAACTACAAGAGATAGTAAAATAGAAATCGCAATCTACACACGCATTGTTTTCGGTTTATTTGTGATTTACAAGGCAATATTAACGTTCGGCAGTTTGCCAGTGCTTTCTAAACGACTGGAGCTCATGCCGTCGCAACCAACCAGAAGATGTTGTCACAGAGCGTGCTGGTTTCGCCCTGTTTCAGGCTCTAAGGTATAATATGATATCCACGAGAGCCACATGAGATTGCGGAAAGTCCGATGGGTCGGCCCCTCACATCCAACCCCCCACAGCAAGACGACAATAACTATCACCAACGATGAACAATCGATGAGAGTAATGAATGGTGCCGTTTATTTGCCACCAGCAAGTAGACGTGTAGAACGGATACGAACAATCTCCCGTTTCCGGCCTTCAGGCTATTGACAAAGACTCATGCTCCCGTCACGTCTTGGCAAGATTACGCTCAGTAGGTTGCTATTGCTTTCTCAGCGGTCGGCTCACATCTCGTAAGTAACGGGAGCCACGAGAACCGCTACCGATTTTCGCGCAGCTGCGTTTGCTCACGTGGATAAAAGGGATTACGGAGAAAGTCGCTAACCCCTAGGCCAGGGTAGGCATCTGTACATTATTTTTTAAATATTGCATATTGCTTACAGGACGTTGCAGTAAACACCAGCATTTTTCAGCTGCTGTTGATGTACTAGTTTTACATTCAGTAGTTTGCCATTGCTTTCTGAACGACCGGCTAACATACCCCTGAAAGTTACCAGCGCGGCGCGAACAGCTGCCGATTATCACAGATGCTGTTTTCCCCACGTGGATATACGGGATTTCGAATAATGTCGTTAACTCTTTGGCCATGGAGACAGGTGGAGATCTGTGCATTACAATGTATATACTACAACCCAGTTGTTAGCGTTGTTAAGCTGCCCCTAGTGCATGCGAGTGTGGTGTTCGAAGCTAACGGCCCCGGCCGTCAAGTCAAGACGATGTCCCAGCAAGATCATCCGACATCAGCACTGACGTGGTCCTACCAGGATTGACGAGCACCCTCAGTGGCCGTCCGGCAGTTAGCAGATTCCATGGTTTTGATTGATTGATTGATTGATTTAGGAATCGACATCACAGCATTCGGGGCATTCCCATAAGTGTTCCGTCCCCATCCTCAGCAGCCATCGAAGAGTTCCAACACTAATAGTACCAGTAGCAATCTGATTTTAAGTCCGTCTCGCCTTTCCTCTGAGCGTTGAGCGTCGGCCAGATCCCGTCGTCACTCCTCGTTGTCTCATTCTTGCCAGACCATGGTAATCCATTTGCTCCTCCGAGGTGTGCACGTGCTCCCACAAGGCCGCAACCACGTCTGCCTTGTCATGTATCAATACTCCACCAAGTTCTGCAGAGCCAGCCAATCTGTCCGCCTGTTCATTTCCCAGCACATCGGCATGCCCCGGAGAAAAGATCCAGGCGATGCTTGTCACCCGTGACCTCCGAAGCGATGCAAGCCACCCCGCACGAAGTCTGCCCGTCCTAACCCTCGTCGGCATGCTGTCTGAGTCATTTACAATCACGATGTGTGTGTGTGTGTGTGTCGTATTCTCCATCCAGCGGAGAGCCGCAGAGACTGCCTCCACTTCCATTCTTAAGCTGGATGTTGTGGTATCATATGCCAGGCTCTCCTGCCCCAAACATCGACCATTAGCTTTGGCTATGAAACCCCAGCCACTTCTCTCACCTCTTGACAACGAACCATCTGTGTAGATAATCACAACACTCGAGTGAGCATTGTCCTGAATTAGTTGCTGGATTTTCACTTCTGTGGCCCCTGCTGGCCACTCCCTGCGCTCCCGGCTTAATGTGATTATAACTCTGCACAAGTCTGACTGCTCCGCTGACACTCTGACCCACTCCTCTCCACGCCTAATGTTCTCCAGGGGTGTCAGCAACTTACTTGCGACAGGCATACAAGGATTCCCTTCTTTTGCACTACACGAAAGTGACAACTCGTATTGTTTGCAAAAGGATACATTTTTATTCGGAGCTGATCATACAATAGCTCCACGAGCGAAATACCACAACGGTATTATACATCATAGAATGTGATGACGATAAGATGGAATGAGGAGATGATATTACTACTATAACTATTGAAGCTAAGCTAGACTATTATCACTATTATACTGTCCTTCACAACTACAAAGTATCCCTAGCGGATACACGTCTGATTCCTACGCCGTCCCGGTCTCTGTCTGAGCCCGCTGAGCGTGGCGTGTTCAGCCACGAGCAATTTAGCTCAGCGTGCGTTCGTTGGTTTACGTGCTGGGCACTGGGCTGTGTTGACCAGAGTTACTTGATCCTTACTTCGTGAACTGGGTTTCCCAGTCTCTTGGATAACCCCAGCTCATCTGCACTGGTTGCCCTCCTTGTTGACATAAGTGTGTCCCGTTATAGCTATTTATAGCGTTTGTGTCTCTTCTGTCTGGTCTCCTGTCCTATTACGTCACTTGCCCTCTCCCTAAGCTCTATTTTAGCTCGCCTTAGCTCAGAGCTGTCTCCTAAGACTTTGACAGGCTCTCCTTCTTCCCCTATTGTGTTACAAACTGTTAAGTTGTGTGGGTAACAGAAGTACTCTTACAAAAATTGGCTGTCTAATTTTGTCAAAGACTTCTTGAGTTCTCTACTTCCCTTATGGGGATAGGACAAGATCTCTCCTTTCCTTCGTCACACTGTTGTATCACTTCACTTGGCTAATTGATTACCTCATCACACTAGTACAGTTGGCTATAAACTGTCATTATATTTATGAGAATTGTGAGGTCCGGATCCGATGCCATAAGGCCTGTCCTCAGATTGTCCAAAATTAACAATCCCAAACAACTTGCCTCTATTATGAGTGCAAAACATGGACAATACAAGGTCCATGCTCTCATATAATAATTGCCCCAACTCGTATACATGTTATATGTGGAACTCTTCACCTTTTAGCTTTCGCTTGTGAAGGAATATTTAAGTGTTACATTAAGGCTTTTAGAGATATTATTGTGTCCTCTGTCGGAGTAGTTATGGTTCTTTGAAAGTAATGGTGTATGCAAGTTTATGTGTTTGTTTTTCTGGTTTGTTGTGTGTTCTCTAATAAACTAAAGTGTATTTAACTTACTAACATGTGTATGTGTTTCTAATTTACGTGTATGTATTCTTTTGAGCGCCGTAAAGCGGTTTATTGTACCCACAAATGAGTGTGTTATGCTAATTTATGTCTACAGTGCCGTTTTAAGATGCTCAAAATATGTTCCCTATATTTCTCACTAAAGTATGGCAACTACACACTTATAAAAAATGACAACACATTGATTACACAGATTGACACAGACATGCCAAAACAAGTCGTTTTGCGCGGTGAAAAAATACCGCAATATCTCTCTCACTCTCCTAATTTAATCCATTCTCTCTCTATCATTCACACATCTTTCGTTCTTCTCTCTCTATCATTCACACATCTCTCGTTCACCTTTCATTCAAAAGTGGTTTTAAAATATTGGGTTGTCATTAGAATATGGTTCAAGAAATAATGCATAGATGAACCAAAAATATATACATTAAATGGTTGGCTGAATTTAAATGGGTATTCCAGCCACATGACTGTGCTGTCTTTCTGCACTTGTCAATTATATACAAAAATATACATGATTGAAAAGGATTGTTCGCTACCAAACCTATGGTAAAGACTGATCTAACTAATGTATTATGAGTTGGTGCACTGTTCTAAATTTATCTAAGGGAAATAATCTAACTAATTAATTCAATTTAAGTAAAATGGGTTATTTACCTTAAAGTGTTTTAATGCCTAAAATGATATAAATTATTAAATGATGGGGTTAATTTGTAAGTGATGTTTTAACTAACTTATCTAACTAAATAAGTTTAAAAGGTGATACATTAAAGTAATATAATGTAGATGTTAACTTTAATAAGTTCTTAACTAACTGTAGGTAAATTATAACTCTGAAATGTTCTAAATAAAGTATTCTGGTAAATCTACATAAATGATTCTAATATTTCCAAACAATATGAAATTATAAGCGACTATTTATAAAAACATGTTATATACATATCACAACTCAATTTTAACTAACTACACTAACTAATTACATCCAGGTGTGATGTTCGAGCCGTGTCCTCTGTAGAATGTCATCGAAAATAACGTTCAGGTAGACAAAGTCTGATTTACGCTCTCGTCCTGGGTAATGTTCATACTAATGGTATGCTACTGGTTGGTGTAGGTTCAAGTCTTAAATTTCGATCCACTCAAGGGTTGTATAAGTGGTAGTGGTGTAGACAATTCACAAATGCGTCTGTTCATTCCACTAATGCTGACACAGTTTATATTACATAAATGTAAGCGACTGGCGATGGTAACGCACTTTAGTGTTCACAATCACCACATAGGGCACTAAGTAATTACAGTGTCAATGTCTTTGGTGATGTAAGGTCGCTCTCTTCTCGTATTTCAGGTATTTAAATGTGAGAAGGTCTACTCAATGTGTCAGCCAGAGAGTTCAAACTTCACTTCAAATGTTTAATAGTGAAGGCATAATTCTGCAAAATTAAGGACCATCTCTAAATACTATTGTTGCGATGAACCCCTGTTTGCATGACCGTAAGAGGCGAATTATCGGTTTCGATAACAAACTCTGTACCCTCCAGGAATCGACGAAGTTTCCTGACACAATAGATCACGCTTAAAGCTTCCAATTCAGAGGCTGAGTATCTTCCTTCAGCAGGGCTGATCTTACGACTCACGTACATTATTGGGTGAAACTTGCCATCATAAAATTGGCCTAGGACCCCAGAAATGGAAATGGAACTTGCGTCTGTACGGAGGAAATACGTAAGATTGACATTAGGCAAACGCAAGATAGGTAGAACGCTACATAAATATTTCAATTTTGATAACTCACCGATTAACTTTGCATCCTGAACATCAAGTTTTACAGATGCTTTTAACACATTAGAAAAACGCTGGTGATTTAAGCCAAATTGGGTATAAATTTGCTGTAATAATTGACCAGACCAAGCAAGGTAAGGACCTGTTTCTTGGTCGTAGGCATAGTTAGATTAAGAATCTTGGTCACTATATTCTCATCGGTTCTTAGTTGGCCTCTGGTGATTGTATGGCCTAAGAAATCAATTTCTTCCATTCCCAACTCCACTTTGGTGGGTTTCACTGTAAGACCAAATAATCGCAATCTATCGAAAACATGTCGCAGTTTCAGTAGGTGTGTTGTCCAGTCTGCTGTATGGATGCAAATGTCATCAATATAAGTAGATGTATTGGTCACTCCGTGCAGAAGATCCCTAGTGAGTCGGACAAAAGTGGCTGGTGCATTACGAAGACCGAAAGGAAGAAAGCGCCACTCATAGAGGCCTAAAGGTGTATAGAATGCTCTCAAAGGAATAGAGGATAATTCCATCGGGACCTGCCAATAACTTTTCGTGAGATCTAGTTTCGAAAAGATACGTGATGTTGGCATGTCAAGGATTAGGTCGTCACAAGATGGGATAGGCTCTGCATCGACCTTGGTCACGTTGTTTAAGCGACGATAATCGACGCAGAGACGAATAGTCGAGTCCTTTTTTCTGACCAGAACTATAGGAACATAATATTCTGACTGAGATTTATGAATTATTCCACTCGACTCAAGATTTAACAATTCCTTGTCGAGATGTTAAATGTAACTCAATGAGATGGAATAAGGTCGACTTTTGATGGGTGTGCTATCAGTCAGAATTATAGAGTGTTCTATTCTGTCTGTCTTACCTGGGATGTCAGAGAAAATGTCCTTGTACTCAGTCACTAATTCTATCGGTTGTTGTCGTTGCTCGTCTGTCAGTTTGGGTTCTATACGTATGCTATCGATTGTCCCTGTCGTGTCGACTGTCGGGACTGGTAGTTCTATTCCGTCGTCATCCGTCTGATTAAGTACTGTTGTTGTACTAGCTGTGTGTACTGTTTCCTGGCTAGGTGTGTTTGCGATGTCGTCATGAACTGTCGCCCTACCTAGTGTAGCTGTGTTATGTACGTCTGTCGTCCGGTTAATTGGTGTAGGTGAACTCTGTTCGTCTGTTGTCAGTTCTTGTCGTGAGAAATAGGGCTTCAGCATGTTGATATGAAATATCTTTAATTTTCCCTTTATCGATATTTCATAGTCGACATCTGATATCTTTCGTTCGACTTTGAATGGTCCTTGCCATGATGTTAGTAACAAATTACGTTTATCTGGTAGTAAAAGTAGCACCTTTTGATTGGGTTCAAGGTGTAGGGTTTTGACACCCTTGTTTGCATATTCGCGGTATATCTGGCCTTTTCTCTCCAAAGATGATTTGGCTATTAGACACGCCTTCATAATTGTATCGCGTGTCTCTGTTACCATCTCATACGGTGTTACTGCTGTTGGATTCTCTACTGAGCTTGTGATTAGCTGATGGTAGAATGTTAGGGGTCCACGAGGGTTCGCCCCATAAACTAATTCGAAAGGTGAGAAACCCGTACTTGAGTGCGGAATTTCTCGATGGGCAAATAGCACTGCTGGTAGTAGGGTGTCCCAATCAGATGGGTTCTCAGCTGTTACTTTCGCCAGCATGTGCTTTAGATCCCTGTTAATTTTTTCTATAATCCCAATACTCGCAGGGTGATACGGTGTCCATAAATGCTGTTCTATTCCTAGCAATTTTGTTAGGGCTTGCATAGCAGCCGAAATAAATTGGGTTCCTCATTCGCTCAAAATGGTTCGAGGAAAGCCAAATCGACAAAATAGATGTAAAAACACATTTGCCACATCTTTGGAGGTAATGTATTTTAGTGGTACCGCTTTGATCCACCTTGTACAGAGATCCACCAGTGTTAGTATAAAACGGTTTCCATTGTTCGACACCTGATTCAGGGGTCCAGTAATATCTACCGCTACACTTTCGAATGGTCTAGAGGCCAAAATGGAACGCTAGACCTCGGCTGTTACATGCTTTCCCTTTCTTACTAAATGTTGACAAATAATACATGATCGACAGAATAATTTAATGTCGTTACAAAATTTAGGCCAGTAGAAATGTGCCAAAATTCTGGCTCTCGTTTTGTCATAGGCTAAATGTCCAGCAAACGGTGACTCGTGTGCAATGTTTAGCACATTTTGTCGGTGTTTTACAGGTAACACCGTCTGCTGAATTTCATGGTTATTTGTTGTATAACAACGCATGAGAATTCCGTTATGTACTTTAAAATACCAAGATGCATTCTTAGTAACTTTCGCTCGCTCACCTAACAATTTAAAATAAGGTGCGATAGTTTTATCGTTGCGTTGTGCCTCGATAAATTCTTGTCGAGTAGCACTGTTACTAGCACAGGTGGGTGTTAACAACTGTAACATTTCGTTTTGTAGGTCAGTGTAATGTGTTTCAGTATCTGACCTCGTTACAGCATTAGCCGTGTTTGTTTCTTTCCAGGCTAATATTTCTTCATCAGTACACTGTTTTAATGATGGCAAACACCCCAAAACCACATCAGTACAGGGATTTTGCAGGATCGCGCACGTAAATGTGCCGGCAAGGAACGGGGTGTTTATGCGTACTTTTGCCAGCGGGTATTTCTCTATGTTTCCAGAGAAAGTGCGGCATTTGACAAACTCACACGTATAATCTTCTGGCTTAACTAGGTCTCTTTTGACCCCAAGTAGAGTGCTTCCGCTATCAAGTAAACATTGTCATGGTTGTTCGTTGACCAGTGCATCGTGGAACTTTAAATTGCCTCCGGAGGCTAAAGCTGCATTGGCATCTTCGTTGGAACATGGTACAAAGTGCCCACATTTCAGTTTGCCGTCCGTATGAAACTGGTGACACGTGTCACACTTATTAAAGTCTAATATATCAGTAGCTGCACTCACACTCTCACACTCACTGGTTGGTAATACATTTTCAAGTTCAGAGTCAACCACACTATCATCGTCAGATGATGTATCGATGAGCAAAGCATTGTTTGCCTTCATTCTTTGCCTGCCCAAACACTTAGAACTATAATGGCCATAACTTGAACAAAAGAAGGTTGTTAATTGAAATATTCTAGTTTCAACGAATGGTGAACTTCAAATGTGGTATAAATCATAATGATTAATGTAGATGATATGAATGTATGATAGTCTAAATGAACGTCAATGAATGTTAATGTCGTCTTGTCTTCACTTTCTATCGTTTCTAACTGAGCTGCGCTGTATGACTTTAGCTTAACCTCTAATCTCCTACTGTTGTGCGAAAAGAATTTGTTTTTGCACAAATACTAACGTGATTGTGATAGATGTTGACATTCTGAAAGTATCAAATAAATGATGGTTTACTCTACAATCCGTACACAATCAGTTTATGTTATACATTTTCATTCAAATAATTTACATAGATAATAAATCAATAATATTATTTAGGATTTCCGAAAATGGTAAATTACTTGGTACCTTTCACAATAGTATGCTGATGATACTTGCAATCAAATAGTACATTGCTATCTTATTAACTGCTAAGTTCAATTAAATGGCAAAACTTTAGCGGTGGTTCAAGCCCCACGAGAAATGATACCGTGGTATCTTGGCTAATGGTAATGAGTGGTGGTTCAAAAACAACAATGGTATTCTAATAAATGGTATCCTATTGCTAAATGGTAGTGAGCGGTAGTTCAAGGGACTTCTGACACCAAATGGTATCCTGCCTGTCAGCAACTTACTTGCGACAGGCATACAAGGATTCCCTTCTTTTGCACTACACGAAAGTGACAACTCGTATTGTTTGCAAAAGGATACATTTTTATTCGGAGCTGATCATACAATAGCTCCACGAGCGGAATACCACAACGGTATTATACATCATAGAATGTGATGACGATAAGATGGAATGAGGAGATGATATTACTACTATAACTATTGAAGCTAAGCTAGACTATTATCACTATTATACTGTCCTTCACAACTACAAAGTATCCCTAGCGGATACACGTCTGATTCCTACGCCGTCCCGGTCTCTGTCTGAGCCCGCTGAGCGTGGCGTGGTCAGCCACGAGCAATTTAGCTCAGCGTGCGTTCGTTGGTTTACGTGCTGGGCACTGGGCTGTGATGACCAGAGTTACTTGGTCCTTACCTCGTGAACTGGGTTTCCCAGTCTCTTGGATAACCCCAGCTCATCTGCACTGGTTGCCCTCCTTGTTGACACAAGTGTGCCCCGTTATAGCTATTTATAGCGTTTGTGTCTCTTCTGTCTGGTCTCCTGTCCTATTACGTCACTTGCCCTCTCCCTAAACTCTATTTTAGCTCTCCTTAGCTCAGAGCTGTCTCCTAAGTCTTTGACAAGGGGGCAAACCTGTCTGATCGTATCCTCTGCTTTAGCCATCCATGATTTCCCTCTTATCAGTCGCTGACCATTAACTGCGTCCAGCGCCTCATGCAGTGGGTGGTCTGTGTCTGCAGCTACTCTGAGGTATCCCTTCGCCTGCATCACCTTGAACCTACTAGCAACAGTCGGCAGACCAAGGATGTAACGCATACACACTACTGGGGTGTCTCTAGTGCATCCCAGAATGACCCGCATAGCTTCGTTCTATATGCGCTCTAACTTCACCAGCTGACTCTCTGAGACAGTGAGCAGACCTAATCCATAATCAATTACTGAGAGGATCAAGTGCTGGTATAGTGTGAAAAGCATTCTCTGCTCTATGTCCATTGCAGCCATAGTTTTAAGTGCATTGAGTCCCTTTTGAGTTCTTGTCACGACCGTCTCCACATGGTCCTTGAAGGATTGCGATCATGTTTTTCCACATCTTGCGATCAGTTCGTGTGTTGAAGGAGACCAGGTTCTTTAAGGTCAGCCAACAATAACCCTTCATTGCAAAAAAATGCGCTCAGCATAACCTTACCAGCGGAAACCTGTAACTTGAATTTTTGTTTTTTTGTTTTTTGGTGATCCAGCATGCTTCCATTGCATACTCTCTCTTTTGCTGCTCAGCTCAAAGTGGTGACACCATGATTCACTGCCTGCCACTATGCGGAAGAGAAATGCATCACCCCCCCCCCCCCCCCCCCCACTCTGTAACGCAGCAAGTGGTTCAAACACTATCCCACGCGTTCCTCTTTTTGGTGGTCGGTCAACATCCGTAGTACCCACTGTGAACACACCTTCCGATATTGCAGTTTCTTACGAATGACTTTTTTAATTGTCCCAATTGACACATCGAATTCTTTCGCTAGCGAACGTATGCTTCGACAACGGTTCATCTGTACTGCTGCATCAATTTTGGTGATGGTTTTTTTTTTTTTCTGTTGCAACAATATGCGCTTGACCAGGGCCAACGAAGATCTGTCGTGAACTGACGTCCTTTCCGAAACATTCGTGTCCAATCTGTCACTGTTGTCTTCGACACGCATTTGTTACCGTACGCTGCCTGCATTCTTCGATGAATGTCCACTGGTCGACATCCTTCAAATGAAAAAACCCGAATCACCGCTCTTTGAGCTTCTTTGGAGGGATTTTGGATCAAACCGGCCATTTCTTCAACGGTAAGAAACAGAACCTATGCATCATGGGACGATAAGCACTTGCTATTTTATCCATTGGTCAGTACTTATCACATGACTATGACATGATCATGTTCAACGTACGCAATTACGCGTGGTGGGACACGAACGGATTTCAAATGAACACCCCTTATAATATTGAAATGGGCCATTACTAAAAATGTCAACATGTTTTGGGCAAGTTATGAGAAGATATGACTTGGAGAATTTGGTGACGACTGGCAAGATCGAAGGGAAGAGACCAAGGGAAATACCGAGAAGTAAATACCTGGAAGGCTTGGCCTCGTGGCATGGTCGAGACAGGAACACGGAGCTGATCCACGACTCTGGTGATCTAGTGAGATGGCAGAACATGACTGCCAACGCTTACCGGCATGGCACATGATAGTTGGATGGATTACTAAAAATAGTGTGCGCACACAGAAAAGACGCATAATTTCACAAAGCGATCTGTAATTAGCTTGCCTCTATTTTACAATAGACTCAATAGAGCTATTGCTTCTTCTTCTTCTTCTTCTTCTTCTTCTTCTTCTTCTTCTTCTTCTTCTTCTTCTGCTTCTGCTTCTTCTTCTTCTTCTTCTTCTTCTTCTTCTTCTTCTTCTTCTTCTTCTTCTTCTTCTTCTGCTTCTTCTTCTTCTGCTTCTGCTTCTTCTTCTTCTTCTTCTTCTTCTTCTTCTTCTTCTTCTTCTTCTTCTTCGTCTTCTTCTTCTTCTTCTTCTTCTTCTTCTTCTTCTTCTTCTTCTTCTTCTTCTTCTTCTTCTTCTTCTTCTTCTTCTATTATATATATATATATATATATATATATATATATATATATATATATATATATATATATATATATATGTGTGTGTGTATGTGTGTGTGTGCATGTATCTGATGTTCAACACGTGTATATATCAGATGTACAACACATATAGACATGACATGTACAACAAGTGTGTACATAAGACATACGATGGAAATGGTATTGCGACAAAAAGCTTACCTGAATGCACATTTAACACCACCTGTGTCCGCTTCACTTTCACCTTTGTTCATCTCACCTTTCAGCTGTGAATATCACACTGTATGATTACCATTTTTTTCATATTTCACTGATGTTAACTATTCTGTTTGCTTGTTTAACATACGACTATTTTATGTCTCTTTTCATAGGTGATATAGTCATATAACTCTATGTGTATGTCACAATCATCAAGTGCCTCGTCGTCTCTCGTGGGCGATCATGTTTCTCCACATCTTGCGATCAATTCGTGTGTTGACTCCGCCTCTGCCTTGACACAAGACTGCTAAGAATTCTCTGCCTATGTCTTCTTTTATCTCTCTTTCCAATCGTCACAAGATGTTCCAGTTTTTGTCTTCTCTTAATGTGGCAAACAATAAAATCTTCCTGTCTTTGGTGTTTGCGACTCCTTCTTATAGTTATGCCGTGTGACGTTGATTATCATGCCTGTCCGCTGCCTTCTGTCTCTTGTTCTGCGAATCACTTCTCATAAGCATGTGTTTCCATGTCATGATGTAAAGCTGTCCGTCATCTTTGGTCTCCTCCTCCTCTCTTCCCCTCCAATCTTCCCTTTGTGACGGGACCCATCCTCTTTCCTCTTCTCATAACATACCAAAGAGTGTGGAATGTCACCTTCTGATTCGAGTAACTAGTTTTCTTTGTAAGTTAACTCCTTCACCTTCTGATTCGAGTAACCAGTTTTCTTTGTAAGTTAACTCCTGTGAAAATATCTTCATTGGTCTTTCTATCCTTCCTCGGTGTTATCATAATTCTTCTATTACAACCACATCTCTGCGGCTTCCATACAATTCCTCGTGTGACAGCTAAGTGCCCATGATTCGCTTCCGTAAATAATGCTTACTTCAATATCTCTTAAGAACACTTGTCCTCACTTCGGTTGACAAAGATACATTACAGAGAATGTCCTTCGTGTTGTCAAAAGCTGCCTTTATATAACAGAATGACTGTTATAGCAGTTACCTAGGTGGTGGAAGAGGATCGCTGTGATAGAGCTTACACAGTGAAAGTATTGTGGTGCAGTACACAACAATAAAGAGAGGTGCACCAAAAGGATGTCTAGCTATGACGAGACATCAAATACGTGGCCTAACAACAACAACAAGATTGTCCAAAGGAGCCATCTGGCAGCTTGAGTGAAGCAGACGTGTACTTTTGAAGAATAAATGGATTCCATCGAGATTGTAGGAAAATGATTTCTGGTAAAAGAAGATGACTAGGATAGAGAAGTGAGTGATCGGATTAATTTCAACATAAAAAGAAATCTGCAGGGTAGAGAAGAAATGTCAAGGAAAAGTTATTATATGAACATATTTCTTATTGTAACGGCAATGTTCATATTGAGCAACTTTTGTATAACTGGCCAACTTTTGTATACTGCCACAAGAAGAAAGATCAATAAACATACAACAAATTCTAACTGAAGAATGATTTTCTTCTCATGCGTCAAAGTTTCGGAATTTCGTGAACTTTATACATTTTCTTGTTGAGCGTTGTTTTCTACAAACCAGAACCAACTACAACATACAACAACACCATAAGCAATATGTTGAGTTTGAGTCTGCCATCATGTACGATCCAGCGGTTCTCATGGGTCCCTCCTAGGCGGTTGGGGCACGATGGGTGCCGATACTGCTAAATTTGCTTGGGCTATTCCACATTTAACTTCTTTAATGTTCCCATGCCGTAGTTTATAGGATTATAAATCATGGCATGGTTTGGGAAATAGTGTGGTCTGTACGAAGAGACCGTGCAAAGTGACCTGCCACAAGCGTTGGTCACAAGAGAGTGCAAATCGCTCGGGAGGCTTTGTGAAAGGACAAAGTGTCACATCCAAGATCAGTTGTGCTTGAGCCACGGTCAAGTGTGGACCTAGTTCTTTGTTCAAGTAGCATGGCCAAAAACTGCATCGCTACTAGAGTGTTAGGAGTTGGGGTGTTGAGGTGTTCTGTTAACAAGGAGTTGTGGTGTTGAGGTGTTCTGTTAACAACTGTTACTTCTTTTCTTTTTTTCTTTTTTTGGTGATTCATTGTGTTAACTCTTAACTCGATTAACTGCAGTTGCGTAAATGAAATGTGAAAATACTATGTGTACAGTTTGAGTTTGTTCAGAAGTAAAGAGTAACAGATGCAGATAACCAAGGGTAATACTGATTTGGTAACTCCAGAGAGTCGCGGCACTCAAATATAATATTTAATACTCAATATTCAGCTCACGGAGGTGAGCTCAAGAGAAAGAAGTCACATATATGGTCAAAATGAATCATATCAGCTCCGAACGAGACTATCAGTCCGTGTCGACAATTTCAGCTACGTATGACTCCATTGCTCCGTAGTACATTAACAATAACTTCATTAAAGACACCATATAAAACCACGGAGCCCATAAGCAGTATCAACAACGAAATGTAATTATTTATCAGCCGTTCCGTGGCAAATGTTCCTTTAATCTGCTGTTATTAGAGAACACATATACTTAAATAGGGAGAAGATGCTGGACAATTTGATATCGTGGCATGGAAAAACCTTGCTTCCAATTGATTTCATTCTCTTCGATGTTGTATTCGTGTTCAAACTTTAAAAAAATAAATATCCATTGCTTATGTTGTTCTGTTATTCGAAGTCCCTTGTTTTGACTTCCCGTTGCAAATATACATATATAATTTCTTAAAGCATTGTTTCTTTTTCAGCGACTAAAATCATGTCATCATCATTACACAGGTTGTTTACATTACTCCCAACAACCAATATTCCTGTCTTGTATGAATCTCGTTATTATGTCCTTGCACACATTTAGCGACTTGTCTCGCTCAGAATATTCAGAATAATTTGATGTCTTGAGTAAAAACAAAGAAAATTAAATATATATATATATATATATATATATATATATATATATATATATATATATATATATATATATATATCTTGAAGAAGGCACCTGCTCTTGGTCTGTGGTGTGACAGGATTATCCCGTTATGTAGGCCTGAATGCACGGAGGCATAAGTGGTTAGCCTGTTCGTCTGTAAGTGAGCAGCGAGTGCAGGCGTCCAAGACAGATCCGTTTACGCTCCAGTGGAGAAAACTATATTTGCTAATCTATGACATCGGTGTTTGGTAACTACAAAAATACTTCTGAAGCCTTGAAGATTGCGAGTAATGAGAACTCGACACGTATTTCATATCCATGTACTGTTGCCTAAACATAGTCACTACTTAACTTTAAAACTGGGAAGCTCCAACCAACGTAATTTGCAAATAGCCCTATTTGATATTACGATCGAAAATAATTAAATAACAAGAAGTTTACGAAGAACCATTTTTTTACATTTGTGCAAACCAGAAATGATTTGTGTTGTGGTATTTCTCAACACTTGGTCTACCTGTCAACTAGCTTGTTGATGCTTTCAAGGCGAAAGTTTTTTTGCGCAAATAATCAGGCATGCCCAAACAGGTCGATCCATACCATCCCTAGATGGGGTAGTGCTAAAGAACCAGATTGTGTCCTGAAATACAAAACTCCGTTGCCCATACTTTTCAACGAACTTTATAATACAATTCCTGTTACTTAAAGATGTTTCTTCCAGGTCGCACCTCTGCTTTGTACCATCTCGAAGAGGTAGAGGGACTTGTGTGTTCAAGTTACACCAACCGTAAATTATTTCTAGAAATGAAATGTAAACATTAACAACGTTTGGACATACTGTGAGGTGAAAGACATCAGAAAACTTAATTACAACCAGCAAGATTATTGGGCAAGGCAGATAGATAATATCTGATGGCTTAGATCAGGGGTGGCCAACCTTTTCAGCAGGCGGGCCAAATTTCAGAAATAATATTTATTGCCGGGCCAAGCACCTAATTTTTTTTGGGGGTTAAATTAAAGGAAACAAGCAAGCGTGCTACAGCTTTGACCACATCGTCGTTTCCCACTCCGCGGGCCGCAAGATGACTATCGGCCTCCCACTACGCGGGCCGCAAGATGACTATCGGCCTCCCACTCCGCGGGCCTCGTGTTGGACATCCCTGGCTTAGATACTTGGCGTAACTGAGTCAAGAACACACAGCTGATCCATGCCTCTGGTGATCGTGTCATATGGTGAATCATGATCGCCAACGCTTGTCGGTATGATGCTGATGGTGATAGGTTACCTGCAGTAATTACTAATAGAAAGGCAAGGCCTCCGAACTAGTACCGACCACATTATCGGCGGAGTGCCATTTTTCCTATAAAAATATAGATTTACCTGCACATTCACATCGTCTTGTTGTTGCATGCACCGGCGTTGACAGCGAACGTTGGAAAACGGGCGGCTGACCGGGAGGACAAACTGAGATTGCACTCGAGATATCGGCCTGTGCCTACATCGAGTCCTTATGAGGACTGGACATGATCGGGACCATTCCCGGAGAGGACCACACAAGAAAGAATCAATCCTTGAGAGGATCATACAAAATATGGCCGGTCCTGGTGAGGACCACAAAAATTATAACCTACCTCAGTGAGGACCACAACAACATTATCAGTCCTGCAGAGGACAACAGAAAATATAACCCATCGTAAAGAGGATTACAGAAAATAGAACATATCCTAGTGAGGACCACAGAAAGTATAACCTGAACCCCAAAATATAACCAGTCCTGATAAGGACAACACAAGAAACAACCAGCACTTATTAGTGCTAACAGAGAAAGAAACCAATAAATGAAAGACTGCGGAACTTGGTAGGTCCGACTAAGGACCGGTCTTTATCAGGACCAACATAAGACAATAATGAAATTACCAACCTTTCCCGACAACCAGAGCGGAACCAATATAAAACTGTCATTTACTGCCAATATAGTACCTTGCGATGTATGGCAGAGGGGTCTTTGAGCCTGAGGAATTAAGGCCGCCTGGCTAGTGCAGTCGCCGCGAACTGTGCAGGTTAGGATTTTCTTTTTTCCCCCAACAGAAAAAACTCTCACACCTTACCGAGGGATCGAACCCGGGTCTCCCGAAGGAGTGTCCGGCGTTCTAGCCACTCGGCCAGCCTCTCCTCGAACCAATATAACCAGTCCAAATTAGGACTATAGGCCCATACAACTACGGATCTCAACTCTAACCAACGCTGAAGAAGCAGGTTGAACGAGACCGAATTGGAATTTTTGTTTTCAAAATGATTTATTGCACATGCACACTGCACTCTAAGAGTGCATAGGGCATCTTTGGGGCAGGGGGATATGCCATATAGCCTGGACACATCGGCAAAGGCGGACCAGAACAGTTCTAAGTTACATTCTCCGAGGAGTAACCTGAGACATCTGGAGATGTCAGCGGGAGACGTCTAAAAATCTTGGAAGCTTTAAGGCAAGGTTGGCACAAGTGGCAACCACCAAAGGACCCAGCCATCTACTGGTCTACAGGTATGCCATGTTCAATGTCTTGACTTTGTGTCACCTGCCCCAAAGCAGCAGCATGCCACGTGTCTGTGATGTGTCTGTAATGTATCTGTGAGGTGTTTGTGATGTGTCTATGATGTGTTTGTGATGTGTATGTAATGTGTCTGTGATGTGTCTGTGATGTGTTTGTGATGTGTCTGTGATGTGTCTGTGACGGGTCTGTGATGTGTCTGTGATGGGTCTGTAAAATGTATGTGATGTATCTGTGATGGGTCTGTGATGTGTCTGTGATGTGTGCCTGTGATGTGTCTGTGATATGAAAGGCCCTCACATTTTGTAGATCTGAGGCACGGAGGAAGCGGAGGTCAATCTATATATTTACCAGTTCATAGTGTTATCGGGACAACTTTGAAGTTATAAAGGAAATAATGTAACAATGCAAAATAAGGACCCAATATGATGGTAGATATCACCACAAAGACGGTCTCCAAGTGTGTAATAAAATTGTTCTGGCCCAGAATTGCTAACCCAACTCTCTATGCCATGGTTAGAAGCTATTGAGATGTTCACTCTCAGTGCTGTGGCATACTGGCACATGTTCCAACTCTCTATGCCATGGTTAGAAGCTGTTGAGATGTTCACTCTCAGTGCTGTGGCATACTGGCACATGTTCCAACTCTCTATGCCATGGTTAGAAGCTGTTGAGATGTTCACTCTCAGTGCTGTGGCATACTGGCACATGTTCCAACTCTCTATGCCATGGTTAGAAGCTGTTGAGATGTTCACTCTCAGTGCTGTGGCATACTGGCACATGTTCCACCTCTCTATGCCATGGTTAGAAGCTGTTGAGATGTTCACTCTCAGTGCTGTGGCATACTGGCACATGTTCCAACTCTCTATCCCATGGTTAGAAGCTGTTGAGATGTTCACTCAGTGCTGTGACATACTGGCTGTCAAAGATCTGGATAAGAGTTTACAGAGTTAAGAATATAAGAAATAGAGCTAAGACAGAGACCATTAGAGAACACCAGACAGAAGAGACACCAGCGCTATACATAGCTTTACAACGGGACACACTTGTGTCAACCAAGAGGGCATTGAGTGTAAGTGATCGAGGGTTTCCCAAGACACTAGGAAAACTCGCCTCGACGAGTAACCACGGAGTACAGGTTACTCTAGTTAACTGACCAGCGTGCTGGGACACCACGCACGCAAGACTCGCCAGATTTGCACGGAGGATCCAACGTCCGTGTTTGAACACGCAACTAGAAGCGTGGCTCAGACTGCGACTGAGACGGCTAGAGAGTAGACGTGTTCCTTATGAATACTATAAGTTTATAGACAATAGTGATCGTTAGGTTTTAGATTCCATTCAGTGATTAATAGTATCATTATCACCTCTTCATTGCATCTGTGTAACGTACTATGGTGTTTATTGTCAATGAAGTATTCCGCTCGCGGAGCTTGTTTGTAATCAGCTCTAAATAAATTGTATCCCTTTTGCAAATGACACGAGTTATTATTTCGTGTGGTGCAAAAGTAGGGGAGTCCTGAAATACCTGTCGCAAGTAAGTTGCTGACACTGGCACATGTTCCTACTTACAGTCATGTTTATTTCTTCAATGTGGAAATTGTTGTACTGATCAATGATACACTTTGATCTGTTGTTGAAGTTCTCTTCATCTTCTTCAGTCCACCAGTCGCGCACGTTACCCGTTTCATCATATTGTCTGCCTGTGGAATATGGAAATTATAGTGATGTATTACTACTAGCTTGAAACATCATCTACATATCTCTGTGGCTGATCCGATCCGATATTTAGAAACAAAAGTGCTCAGGACCCGTTCAACTGTCGGTTTGTCGATTAGTTATAATTGCACCCTTGTGTGTTTCTTTTCTGATTGTGGAAATATAGAGCTATATGTTTCGGTTACTGATTTCTAGGCATCTTTGGCTTGGTGTGGATTTCATCTTTGTTGTTGTATTAATGTCTGGCTGGATTCGCACACTTGTAGGGCATATTGTTGTCGAGAATGCGCTGAACGGATGTTATTTGCGATTCTTGTGGCTCGTCGCCTTGTTTGCTTCATGCTATCAACTTTTGACTTGAGGTCCTTAAGCTGGCCCTCCAATTGTGCTTTGTCTGGTTTCGTAAGACGGGTAGTGGCCTGGTGCAGTCTAAAAGCCTCTAAAAACTAAAATAAAAACTAAAAAAACTAAAAGCCTCTTCATATAGTAGATTTGAGTTTACGGCTAGCTTTATTGCTTCCATGCTGCCCGAGGCAGTTGGCGCACTTTCTGAATGCATTTGGCTTCCTGAAATCGGTGTCCATCTTGACGTGAGGGTATTGGCTGTACGGTTGCGGTCCGGACCAGTGTCTGCACACCACCATTTCACTTTGAATGTAGTGCACCGGGGTTCGCTCCTGCTTATCCCATCTGATAATCTCCGGCAGGGTTCTGTCTTCCGACGAGATGATGACAATTGGGGAGGGTGCGTTGTTTTTGCCATTATTCTTTCAGCACTGATTACCTTGAGAGTAGAGTTTTCTTTCGATATCATCTTCCTGGTTTCATCATTTGTGAGATGGGTCTTGACTAGTTTTAAGACCCATCCTTTTATGATACGGTGTCGGGTTGCTGTTATACTGTAATATTGTGTGGTAGCCTGAATGAGGTTTTCACACCTTGCTTGACCATTCTGATTAGTGCGATGATTTTTCTGTCTTGTTCATGAAAACCACTACTCCATCCGATGTCTCGCTCAGCTGGGCGATGCTGTTTCTTCACAGCTCATTCTCCAGCAGACTGAGTATCTTGTCTGTTGGTAAGACAGACCACTTTGCCTCTTCAACCTTGTCTGTTTCAGCAGGATTTTTTTTCCGGAGAAGCCCTGATTTGTGTTCTCCTCCTGTGAGGGGATCTTTGGTGTATGTGTACTTGTTTTCCTCGCTTCAGCTTTCCTCTTCCCGGAAGCATGAATCGCGTGTCGCTTTGTTGTGGTTTTAGTGCGAGCTATCCTCTGCACTATCAATTGGTGATGCACTTCTTGATAGAGTGTCGAGTCGTGAAGTTGTTTGTGTGTCAGGGCTGGAGTTTATACTGACCAGGACCACACTTGACCACAACATAAGGCATCCAGGCCAGACAGTATGTGGAGTATCTAGGGTATATAGCAGTATGTGTGTCATCTAGGCTTGTGGGTTATCTGTGGTAGACAGCAATGTGTGGACATCTCCAGTAGTCTGTGGGACATCTAAGCTAGACAGTAATATGTGAGCATCTAGAACAGGCAGTTTGTGAGCCACCAAGGAGAGACAGTAGTATGTTGGACATCAAAGGCAGACAGTAGTTTGTGGGACATCTAAGACAAACGGTAATCTGTGTGGTATCTAGTACAGAATCAGTTTATTGATACAGTAGAGGCGTTAATGAACATATGAAACAGTAGATGCGATACACTAAAGAACAAAATATACATTAGAGGCGTTATGAACATATGATACAGTAGATGCACTAATGAACTTATGATACGTTAGAGGCGTTAATGAATTTATGGTTCGGTAGACGCATTAATGAACATATGGTACATTAGAGGTGTTAAGTAACCTATGACAATAGTGCCGTTAATAAGGATATGTTAAGGAAAGGAGTATTAAAGACAGTCACTTGCAACTTACCTCCGGCATCGAATAAGTGTGTAATTTCATGACCGATGACATGCCCGACACCACCGTAATTCAGGTAACTGTAGGATACACACGAACAGGGATAGATTACAGCGATTCTACAACTAATACCCAAACTGATCTTCGACATTCTCCTTCTCGTGTTTCTTGCTCTTTCTAATAGCTCATCGTTGAATCTTTTATAATCATCTTGTATTTCAGACCAGAATCTTCAAACTTAGAGCACACCTCCATCAACTGGGTCTCACTGACCCTGCCACTTGCAAATATGGAACACTAAATCAATCCCTACAGTGTGTCCTACAAGATTGCCCTGACTTCACAAACTGAGGAAGGACATCTGGTCAATAGGAGCGACCCTTGGAGAAAAACGCTGCGAGACAGGTGAAGACATCCAGCGAGCCATCTTGTCTCTGCCCACTGCCGAAATAGATGTAAGGCAAACGTTTAAACGTTTATCGCTGAAGAAGAAGAAGAAGAAGAAGAAGAAGAAGAAGAAGAAGAAGAAGAAGAAGAAGAAGAAGAAGAAGAAGAAGAAGAAGGAGAGGAGGAGGAGGAGGAGGAAGAATAGGAGGAGTAGAGTGATGAGGAGGAGGAGGAGGTGGAGGAGGAGAGGGAAGAGGAGGAGGAGGATAAGAAAAAGAAAAATCCAGGAGGGGGAGACGGAGAAGGAGAAGTCGTTTCGCATTCTGTAATTGCAGGAAACCTCACCAGTCTGTCTCAGTTATTTAGTAGCATATTTAGTAGGCTTGGTAATGTTCTGATTTTCCTTGTTTCTGTTTCGTGTTTCAATTGTATTTTTCACATGTTGTTGAAAACTACTTTACACGGTGTTGCATTTTCACTTCACAATTGTAAAATAAACTTAGGCCTACTGCAAAGTGTGGCTGGTAAAGTGACTTGTTTAATTCCCTCTATGCTTTCACTCCATGACACGGTTATAGTCCATCGATCATCATTTCCCTGGAACTGCGTCTGCTTCTTCTCCCATTGACAGTTCCGATCATCCCGATTTTTTTTAACGTTCCAGCGACTCTCTTGTCATCACATGCGGAAAGAAAGATGTTTGCCTCTTCTTTATAGTTGTATATACTGCTCTATCTTCATTAGCTTTTTTCAGGCAAACGTTGTTTGTTGCTCTGGCAGTCCAAGGTATTCGCAAAAATTGTCTCAAGAAACATGTCTCCATTACTTGCGAGCTCTCCCTAATGTGTTCATTGGCATACAGTGAACACACTTTTCCGCATGCGATTTCAGCACTATCTCTCTGACATCCAATGATTATGCATTATTGCATAAGATACTTTTCATGTACTGAAATGCGGCTTGTTGTTTCCGGTCATCACGTTTTCCCAAGATCCAACGACTCTTCTCATTACATGACCAAAGAATGCTTTTTGATCTAGTCTGCTCTTAACCTCCGTCGTGCATCTTCCATGTAGGTCTTCCGCTGGGTATTTAAATTGTTCAGTTAATTTATGCATTTTATATATCACATTTTTGTGTCATTTTCTTTGATATAACCATTGTTCCTATTTTACTCTTAAATATTTTGTGTGGAACAGTATACTGATAAGGATCAATAAATTTTGCAGATTTCAACATTAACGAAGTGACACCTGTAGGGATCTGTAATGTAAACAGACACAATGTAATGTAACACAGAACAATAAGAGGGTGAGTAAAGCACAGTGACTGACAAGAGGTTAGATTGACTTACTCTTGCGATGTCTCTGAGTAGAATGGCGGTTGCATGATACCAGCAAGTATTACTGAAACGTTCAAGAAGCAATTAAGGAAATCTGTTGATGGCTCGTTCTTTCTCGTACTCTATTTCCACTATTCTTTTACTTATCATTAGACCATTAACACGAATATATATATATATATATATATATATATATATATATATATATATATATATATATATATATATATATATATATATATATATAATATATATATATATATATATATATATATATATATATATATATATATATATATATATATATATATATATATTAGGGACGTTCATTTGAAACCCGTTCCAATGGCTTTATTACAAAAGCATCAAAGACACATAAACAGGTGTGGTAGAATTAAACAAAGCATTCATTTTGAATGAATTATGCACCATTGGTTGTCAGAAGAATTCGCCGTAGGCATTCAGGCAAGCATTTCATTGCTTAGGTAGGCGGCGAATGCCGCCCGCAAAAAAGGATTGTGGTTGCTTACTGAACCAAGTGTTTACCGCGTTCATTACGTCTGCATCTGTGTGAAATAGTTGTCCCTTGATAGCTTTTTTTAGAGGTCCGAACAAATAAAAATCGCATGGTGACGAATCAGGTCTATAGGCTGGATGTTGCAGAATTTCCCACTTCTGCCTTAATAATGCTTCCTGCACAATCTTTGCGACAGGCGGACGAGCATTATCGTGCAACAAAATCACACCGCGAGAAAGCATGCCGGGTCGTCTATTCTTGATGGCTTTTTGCAGCTTGTCTAGAGTTTGCAAGTAGTGGGTAGAGTTGATGTTGACACCAGGTTCTTTAAAGTCGGCCAACAATAGCCCTTCATGATAAAAAAATACGCTCAGCATAAGTTTACCAGCGGAAAACTGTAACTTGAATTTTTTAGCTTTTGGTGATTCAGCATGCTTCCATTGCGTGCTGTCTCTTGTGCTGCTCGGCTCAAAGTGGTGACACCATGATTCATCGCCTGTCACTATGCGGAAGAGAAATGCATCACCCTCCACTCTGTACCGCAGCAAGTGGTTCAAACACTATCCCATGCGTTCCTCTTTTTGGTGGTCGGTCAACATCCGTGGCACCCACTGTGAACACACCTTCCGATATTGCAGTTTCTTACGAATGATCTTTTGAATTGTTCAAATTGACACATGAAAGTCTTTCGCTAGCGAACGTGTGTGCTTCGACAACGGTTCATCTGTACTGTTGTATCAATTTTGGCGATGATATTTTTTTCCTGTTGCAACAATATGCGCTTGATCCGGCCGTCGAAGATCTGTCGTGAGCTGACGGCCTTTCCGAAACATTCGTGCCCAGTCTGTCACTTTTGTCTTCGAGACATATTTGTAACCGTACGCTGCCCGACTTCTTCGATGAATGTTCACTGGTCGACATCCTTCAAATGAAAGAAACTGAATCACCGCTTTTTGAGCTTCTTTGTACGGATTTTGGTTCAGCCTGGCCATTTTCTAAACGGTCTGAAACAGAACCTATGCATCATTGGACGATAAGCACGTGCTCTTTTATTCATTTTTCAGTACCTATCATGTGACAAAGACATGATAATGTTCAACGTACGCATTTGCGTGCGGTGCGACACGACCGAATATATATTGTACATGCAACATAATGTTTCAGCTTTCTCACATGCCTGTGCCAACTTTGGGCTCAATATCGATTTGGAGAAGACTGTAGTTATGTACCAGCCAGCTCCAGGGAATAATCCCACTGTGCCGAATATCAAAGTGAATGGTCATAGTCTAAGTGTTGTGGACAAATTCACCTATCTTGGCAGCACTGTGTCACAAGCTGCCACAATTGATGACGAAGTGAATGCAAGAATCTCCAAGGCCAGTGCAGCCTTTGGCAGACTGTACAAGAATGTATTGGACAGAACTGGAATAAGCCTACAAACAAAGCTAAAAGTCTACAAAGCAGTTGTATTATCCACACTGCTATATGCTTGTGACACCTGGACTGTTTATCAGCGACACGCTAGGAAATTAAACCACTTCCACACAGTCTGCCTAAGGAAGCTACTGAAGATTAAATGGCAAGACAAGATCCCAGACACTGAAGTTGTAGAAAGAGCGTCCATGCCCAGTATCCACACTTACTCATGAAGAATCAGATTCGCTGGGCTGGTCACTTGACTCGCATGTCAGATCACAGGCTCCCTAAACGGATTTTTTACGGCGAGTTGCGTTGTGGTAAACGCTCCCAAGGTGGCCAGAGGAAACGCTTTAAATACACTCTGAAAATCTCACTGAATGCTTTTGAAATTTATCATGACACCTGGGAGACTGCAGCCAGAGACCGAAATTCGTGGCGTGCATCATTACGCAAGGGTGCAGTCACTTGTGAGGCAACCAGGACTGCAAGAGCTGTGAAGAAAAGACAGAACAGAAAAACCACTGCAGAAAATCCTCCTCCAGAAACGTCAAGCATTCTTTGTCCACATTGTCAAAGAACATTTCGAGCCAAAATAGGCCTTATCAGCCATCTTAGAACTCACGGCTCCATACTTTCAACCCCACTGGATGAAATGAATGGTCATCATCATTCTTGATGGACAAACATATATATATATAAACACGCGCGCGCACACACACACACACACACACGCACACACACAAACACAAGGGCGCTTCAAATGAAAACCGTAACAGTGATAGAAATTAAAATAACCATGCTACTGTCTTGTAACTTGCCAACATTGTTGTTAAGGATGTATCACGATGCAGACGAAAACGGTGACGTCATAGGACAGTTTAAGGATGATAGACCCACTTTTGACATGCACCAAATAGGAGCAGCGTTCTGTTAACCGTATGTTGATTGGTGAAGGGGTGAAACCTATAGAAATTTATCGACGATTTAAGGTCCAGTATGCTGATGCATGCCGGTCTCTCTGGCTAAGGAGTTAACGTTTTTCTCCATAATCCCGCATATCCACGTAGGGTAACGCAGCTGCGCGAGATTCGATAGCGGATCTCGTCGCGTTGCTTACTTACGGGGGTATGTGAGCCGGTCGCTCAAAAAGCAATGGCAAACTACTGAGCGTAATCTTGCGAAGAACTCAACAACATTTGTAATTTCTGGTGTAGACACCGATGTCCTGTAAATATTTTTTTTTTTAAATGTTGCGTATCCCTTACGGGACGTTGCAGTCACCACCAGCATTTTCAGCTGCTGTTGATGTACTAGGCATGTGTTACGTTCAGTAGTTTGCCATTGCTTTCTGAACGACCGGCCCTTATACCTTTTTCGAAAAAAACCAGCACCGCTGTGTTTCGAACCCGGGTATACGGGCTCACAAACCGCGTTCGCAAGCCCTTAGCCACAGAGACATGCGAAAAATAAAAAATAAAAATAAAAATAAAAAAATGGTGATGCATGCATGTCAGTCAAGTAAGTGTACGAGTGGAGTAGGAACCTTCAAAATTCTGTGACAGTCTGTACACGACCGTGTCTGCACACGGTGTAGTGACCCCAGATTACACATGCGATCTATGGAATTTTTTCTACAGGAATCAAGCCCTTTATCGGCGCTGGAGGACTTGCATTGAACGCAAAGGTGACTAATTCGAAAAAATGATACATTTGTTATTTACGTTGTCAGAATATCTACACTCCAAAAATCATTTAAGATTTTCATGTGAAGTTGGTTGCTGAAGATGAGGACGGAGCGCATATGGGAATTTCCCGATAACTGTGATGTTGGATGTGGTCTCAACTTAACACGATGCGAACACATGACGGCCGAGCGTGTAGGCAAGCGATGTAGGTATGTAGACACACAGGCAAGATCATACAGCGGTAATAACTACTCGTACATTCGCCATCATGAACAGGTCTTTTACATAACCTAGTTCCCATCACAGCCCTCCGACAAGGTACTCCATCCTTCACTAGTTCTCCAGTCTCATACATGATCATGCACAATGTGTTAACAGTGCTGTGTATCCATCTGTGTCTCCTCTCCCGCCGTCCCTTCTAGGAACCAAACCTTTCATCACGGCTCATTCCTAACAACTGCATCTTTTAATTTGGCCAATGAGTTTCCTTTTCCTAGAGGCAGTGGGAGACCAAGAGAAAAGATTGTAGAGTTTGACATCATGACATGGAAGCACGTTGGCAGCAGATGTGATTCGCAGCTCAAGAGACAGAAGGCTGTGGATAGGCATGAATACCACCGCCACACGGCATGGACTATAACATGACACACTTCTGTTTTTGAGCAAGTTTTCTTTGATATTCAGATCTAGTCTTGTGGCATGTCAATTATTTTCTTCTTCTTGCTCCACAACATTCTAAAAATGTTACAGGTTATTTCAAAAATGTCAAAGCTGGTGGAACAGATACCAGAATAAGAATACCGAAGGCTACAGGTGCTAGTACTAGGACTTTATGGAAATCAAAAAGAATTAAACAAAACACAAAAGTAGAATGTCCAGTTCTAAGGTTAAAGCATTACTAATGTATGGGTCAGAAATATGGAGAACAAGGAAATTATTACAAACTACCAGTATTCACTAACTGCCAGCGCAAAATAGAAGGGATAAAACGGTATGACAATATCACCAATGCGCAGTTCATAGAGAGAACTAAACAAACACCAAGAACCACGAGATGACGATCAGAAGCTGGCGCTGGTCAGGTAATACTTTGACGGAATCCATCCATCGATCATGTGCCATGCCGGTAAGCGTGGGCGGTCAAGATTCGCAAATTTACTCGATCACCAGAGTCGCGGATCAGTTCAGTGTTCTTGTCTCGACCATGCCACGTGGCCAGACCATCCAGGTATTTGCTTCTCTGTCTTCCTCTAGTTCTCCTCCCCTCGATCTTGCCAGTTGTCACCAAGTTCTCTAATTTATTTCTTCTCATAACATGTCCAAAAGATTTTGGCTGTCTGCGTCTAATTTCTCTAATCAGTTTACGATTTTCATTTGCTTTATGTAGGACTTTGTCATTGGTTTTTCTGTCTGTCCATGGTATTCTTTGCATTCTCCTCAGAAACCACAATTCCACAGCCATCAGATGTTTTTCAGCTTAACTGCTCATTGTCCACGTTTTGCATCCATACAAAAATACAGGCTCTATGTAGCATCTCAAAACTCTTTTCCTCGTAGTAATTTACATCATTTTATTGGTCAGTATGTTTTTCATCTTGCATAAGGCTACTATAGCCATGACGATTAGAACGAATCGAAAGCCGAGTTGGCGATTGCAAGAGATTGCCGCCATATGAATGTTGAGTAAGAGATTGTTTTAGAATGCGATTTTAGATGAGAGATTATAGAATGTCAAATATTTCGGTCTCACGTGAAGTCTTTTCGTAAATCAGTGTTTTCGTGGTTTCAGAATGAGGAGGCAGAAGTTAACGGCCCGAACTCATTTGCGTTTTATTATAAGAAACTACCATGACAAGCATCAGTACAAACAATTGGATGGGAATTCAACAATAACAACGAGCAGCGAATGCCCTGGACAAAATAGAATAAATAAACATGGGAAACACCATGTCAGTCGGTGGACTTGAGACTGCAGAAGTTATTCAGCAGGTCAGCAAAGTAAAAGACTAATTCATCAACGCTAAAGAGTGATCATACCTACACTTGACACCAGATTCCAGATTAATTTAACAGCAGTAAATTGAGGTCAAGTTTATGTTTAGAAAGCAATGGCAAACTGATGAACGTAAACTTGCCAAGAGACCACAAAAGAGAAACATGCTTGTTCTGACTGCAATGTCCTGTAAAGGATACGCAACTAATTAACTAAATTGAGGTCAAAATCCGAGTCCTGACGCCAAACCGATTTTAAACCATAATCTTGACCTATAAAACAGTCATGTGCCCACGACGTTGACCACAAGCTGAGGTCTAGAGCCACGCCTGACGGCCATTATGTCAGATAACCAATTAAGACTGACTGCCTCATCCCGTAAATAATTTGATGTGAAAAACTCAACAGATCTGGGACATTGCTACAAACGGGTCGGTGTGAGTTGGTTGGGGTCATTGCTCCATTAGAAGATACATGCAGCAGCACAAGATGAAGGCAACAGGAGTTAACAGGTCACAAACCTATCTCATTCTTTTGCAGAGCAGCGTATCCGTTGAGGGTGTAAGGAGCGTGATCCCATCTGTGGATAAGATTACATAATCCAATGATTTAAATTTGCTATTGAACGTTCTTATACATGAACAGTAATCGCAGGGGAATCCTGACTGTCATGACCCAGTTCATCATCATCATCGTCATCATCATCATCATCATCATCATCATCATCATCATCATCATCATCATCATCATCATCATCTTCTTCCACTTGTCCAGTTCCTTCTCGATCGTCCTCTTTCTCTTGTACCAGATCTTCTTTGTTGTACCGCCAGTGCTTATAGTTTATGGGTTGCATTCTAACGAGATGACCGAAACATTTGATCTTCTGCCTTTCAATAAATATGAAACAATGTGTTTATCACACTCACTGTCTGATAACATCATTTCCCATTCGGTCTTGGATAGTTAAGGTGGAAGCTCTCCTCAAGCATCACATCTCGCAGGTGTTGATTTTTGTGTTAGTGTGATTTGAATTATTTCCACATTTGCCATTGGCCGCTTTTAGTTGGTATGATTATGCTATTTACTGCTGAGGATGGGGACGGAGCGCCTATGGGAATGCCCCGAATGCTGTGATGTCGGTTCCTAGATCAATCAATCAATCTATCAATCAATCAATCAATCAATCAATTATGCTATTTACTATCTGCCGTGTTGTTGATGTAGGTATATTTGGGTGTTTGAGTATTTTATGTATATATATATTATATTGACTGTAAGGTGTGGAATGCGCCTGGCCTTGCAGCCAGCAGGGTTAGGATCGGCTAGCTTCTCCCAGGAGGGGTGAAGAGCGAAAATTAGTAGCCTGCCGATGACCGGCAGACTACACAAGTCAACCCCCACCACCACGTGGTGCAGACCGGGCAACCATGACCGCGAGGTCATGGGCTAACGGGGCTATGGCTCGCCATAGGGGATGGACTCCCTGTGGTCAGATTAGTGTCCTAAACCTGCGACTGGCCTAGCAAGCCGGCAGGGGATCTTCATACTGCTCGTACAAAAACTAAGAAGTATAAACGGACTGAAGAAAAGGCATTTGATAGGGTAGATAGAAACAAGCTGTGGGAAATCCTTAAACAATATGGAGTGAGTACACATCTAACAAACCTATGTAGTAGTTTATACAACAACAGTGAATGCATAGTGAGAGCAACTGGAGGACACTCAGAACCCTTCACCATAAGATCTGGAGTACGACAAGGTTGTGTCCTGTCCCCTCTCTTGTTCATAACATATATAGACAACATATGTAAAGAAACCAGCCAAGCAGAGACAGCAAGAATACCGCATGACGAGAACACAGAAGAAGAACCATCTGCAAATCTAACCATTAGAAAACTCCTGTTTGCGGACGACCAAGCACTAATAGCAAAATCAGAAGCTGAATTACAAGACCACATGAATAGTCTAAACGAAATGTGTAGGGAACATAACATGAAAATTAGCACAAGCAAAACAGAGGTAATGACTATAACTAAAGAAGAACAAACAGCAACAATTCACCTTAACGAACATCCCTTGAAACAAGTAAAGAGCTTCAAGTACCTAGGAAGTATAATATCATCAAATGGCAGATCAGAAGACGAGATCGAAAATAGGTGCAATAAGGCAAATCAACTCATTGGACAAATGGCACCAATACTAAAGAACAAACATGTATCAATAACTACTAAGAAAGCACTTTACAACACAATCTTCCTACCAACTCTGTGCTACCAATGCCAAACCTGGACAATGACAGAAAAAGAGAAAAGAAAAATCACAACAACAGAAATGAGGTTCCTGAGAAGAATACTCAACATATCAAGAAGAGATAAGATCAGAAATGAAGAAATCAGGACTAAAGTGGGGGTTAAAGCTGCTCTAGATTTTATTAGAAAGCAGCAAGTCAAATGGTTTGGCCATGCAAGTAGGTTACCAGTCAACAGCATGCCACAACAAGCAATGATGTACAGACCAGATGGAAACAGAGGAAGAGGCCGACCACGTAAACGTTGGACGGAGGGAATAACAGAATCCATGGGAATGTCGATATACGAAGCCCATAACCGGGCACTCTCACGAAGTTTATACTTCACCTCGACACCGCAAGGTACAAGAGGAACATGCTGAGATGAGATGAGAGATATATTATATTTTGAAATATAAGCGTTTATGTTATTTGACACGTTATTTCGATTTCTCTGTCTATTAAGGTATTTTTTTTTTTTGGTGTGATCATACTTCCAAGATATTTGAATTCTTTGTCTATCTGGAGAGGCTACTATTACTATGTACTGCCAATATAAAATTCAATTTTCTGAATAAGTCATACCGCCAAATTGACGGAGCGGCCATGGGGAGTCCTCTTGGTCCTATTCTAGCGGACATCTTCATGGCACATTTAGAAGAAAAGAGATCGTCAGACATTAAAAACTTGGTCTTCTACCGTCGTTATGTGGACGATATATTAATTATCACCTCAAACGAGCTACAATCAACATCGTTCCAGGCCATAATGAACATGGCGCATAAAAACATCTCTCTATCTATGGAACATGAACACAACGAAACGCCGTTCCTGGATATCCTAATGAGAGGTAGAGCAGACGGCACAATTTAAAGATCGGTGTACCGCAAAGAAACATTGACTGGCCAATACTTAAACTTTCATAGCTTCGCACCCTTCCAGTACAACCGGGCCTTAGTGAAGACCCTGTTTGACCGTGCTAGGAAGATATGCACCCAGAATATACTGAAGGAAGAAATTGAAATTCTGAAGAATGTCTTACACCTGAATGGGTACGCCACAGGATTTATAAAGCGCCACTGCCAACAGCCGAAACCAAAATCAAACGTACCTACGGTCCCTAAGCTCAAGGTATTTATACAGCTTACCTTTCGAGGGGATGACGTAATGCAATGTCTACAGGACCGGCTTGTTACAGCAGTTGGCCGAACATTCTGTGCTGCAACTCCAGTTATTAGGTACAAAATCACACATATTCCCAACCCAGCAATAAAATAATCTACGCCTCTGTACGCCACATCTAACTGTATTTACCAATTCACAGGCAGGTGCGAGTCTACCTACATTGGCCGAATAGAGAGGCATACTCTTGATATTGTTGGTCTGGTCCATCACATACTTGTGTATTATAAATCATAGGTGACCATATTAATTTAGACCGTATGAGTGTGGACACCTGCACACTAGCACCTTTTCTCCAGTGATAGAAAAGGGCATCCAATTTTCTGATAGTGGCAACAGTCCATGGTCTCCACACCTTCCTAAGAAGCCTAAACTTACATATTTATATATTTTACATTAATTCGTGTAAGATACGAAGACTCCTTAGTATCTTCACGTGGGGGCACGAGCCATAATATTTAGCTTCTAGAAGGTGATTTTGAAAGAGAATAGGAACCCATCCCCTTTGGGCATACCCTGATAATATTCCTCAAACAATTTACCTTCCTCTTAAGTATGTGGTACATTCTAACAGATGTAACCCCTATAAATAAACCTCACAGTACCCACACTCTACTCATGAAGAATCAGATTCGCTTGGCTGGTCACTTGATTCGCATGCCAGTTCACAGGCTCCCTAAGCGAATATTTTAGGGCCAGCTGCGTTGGGGCAAACGCGATACAATACGTGTTCGGTGGCTAATAGTGCCAGTTCTGTGTTGGTTGACGAGGCACCTCGTTTTTCCGATGTACCTCTCGTGTCTGGTTGTGCCAATTCTTACTCCCAAGTCTCTCATCCTGGACAGCGATGTGGAATCACTGACGTCAAAGTCCTCTGTTCTCGCCACATCTTTAAGGGCGTTAATAACATCGGCACGATCCATGGGCTGGCCATCTACAGGGGTGCAGAGCCAGCCAGTTTATCAGCTCGTTCATTTCCCTCGATTGCCGCATGTCCCGGGACGAAGATGAAGGTGACTTTTACGGACAACAGACTTCCGCAGCGATTCAGTCCACTGTCTACGTACAGATCCAGCTTCGACCTTCCGAATCATGCTCATTTAATGGACAAACAACAACACATAAGTGCAATAGAGGAAGGCGAATAAGTGCTATAGTCTGTTTAATAGAACGCATGTACGAAATGCAGCACTTGTACAATAAGTTCAGTACAGGTGTAATTGATCGCGGTGTCCATGAAGTTAAGACAAACAAAGTGACAGAAATCAGAGCTTCCTGCCGGCAGAGTTACAAGTGTGTCGTGTGGGTACTTCAATTGAGATTCCAGTATTTGTGCATCATAATTATTAGCATTACAATGAATGTATCCTGATCGAGGCGGGAATTCACAGCAACATTCCGACAGAAATATCGGTCTCATTAACAACATCATCCTCATCTGGCTTCATAACGATAAGCGTAAGCATTCATGTTTCCCCATCTCACACGATCACTAGAGTCGTGAATCAGCTCTGTGTTCGATTCTCGTTTATGCCATTTGGCTAAACCCTCGATATGTTTACCTCTCTGTCTCT
Organism: Cepaea nemoralis; assembly: GCA_014155875.1. Lineage (NCBI taxonomy): Eukaryota > Metazoa > Mollusca > Gastropoda > Stylommatophora > Helicidae > Cepaea > Cepaea nemoralis. The sequence continues at coordinate 262,498 of JACEFZ010012498.1, forward strand.
CCATCATCCTTTTCTCCCCTTTACCTTACCAGTTGTTACTAATTGTTACATTTAATTTCTTTTCATAACCTGCCAAAACATATCCTGTAAACGTCGTATGTCTCTAATAAATTTACGGTTTTCATTCTTTTCTTGTAGGTGTTGTTCATTGGATTTTCTGTCTGTCCATGGTATTCTTTGCTTTTTCTTCAGAAACCACATCTCAGCTACCATCAAATATCTGTCCGCTTGACTGCTCATCGTCTGTGTTTAACAGCAATGTAACAGTTTTGGTTCTATGTAGGACTTAAACACGTTTTCTCGTTGAATTTGACATCTTATTCTTATTTATGTTTTCCGTCTGGCAAAAGTTACTTTTACCATAGTGATTCTTGTTCTAATCTCTTCGAAGCCCTACCAGTCGTATGTTATGACCCACTAACAACAGTGCGGAATGTACATATCATCATTCATGCCCTGAGATGAAGTGAGCCAGACGCCTGACTGTGGGTGAGTCCAAACCCCAGTCCATATTATATTGTTGTATATGCAGGCGGATTATACACTTGGCCATAGAAAAAGATGCCTAGATGGCCATGCCTTGAGGAATATTTGTTCCTTCAACTAGCCACTGATGTTCAAATACTGCGGGTTCGTATCCCGGTGTGATTACTCTCTCTCTCTCTCTCTCTCTCTCTCTCTCTCTCTCTCTCTCTCTCTCTCTCTCTCTCTCTCTCTCTCTCTCTCTCTCTCTCTCTCTCTCTCTCTCTCTATATATATATATATATATATATATATATATATATATATATATACTTCTTTCTCCCACTACTTCTATGAGTGCTTATCAATAATTGTAGAGTGGGCAACAGAGCATGATATGATTATTGAAAACATCTAGTATCAGCAACATCCAAGAAGATCATGGGCATAGAAGAGTCCTGACAAGAAGATCAGAACACATATTCATTACATCCTCATTGACAGAAGATGTTGACAAGCGTTAAAAATAGCAACAACTGAATCTTAACCGGACTGCTACAGCGACGATAGATTTGGTAAGTATAACATTTACTAAAGTTGCATATACTGGTAAAGAAGGTCAAGCAAACACCAAGAAGCATTAAATCTTTGTGTATTGAAGAATGAGGCAGAGATACAATACAAATTCAACATAAAAATAAAGAACAGATTTACTTATCTGACCTAGAAGGTTTACTTCAGGATGTGAAGGAAGTAGCGAACAACTCACACAGGCTATGGGAGTAACTCTTCAGAACTGCAGATGATAGGAAGCAGGACATGGATGGGATGGCGACATGATGAAAGATCTTGCAAATCTGCAAACCTTTAACTTACAGAGAACATATACTGAACACAACAAGCTGCGATTTAAATTGATACTGAAGAGGGTCAATGCCAGCCAAGCAAAGAGAGATGTCAATCAATCAATCATGTGCCATGCCGGAAAGCGTGGACGGTCATAATTCGCCATTTCACTCGATCACCAGAGTCGTGGATCAGCTCAGTGTTCCTGTCTCGTCCATGCCATGTGGCCAAGCCATCCAGGTATTTTCCTCTCGGTCTCCCTCTTGGTCTGTTCTCTTCGATCTTGCCAGTTGTGCAAGAGAGATGTGCAACAAATAAATGTAACCTCTTCAGAATTTTTCTTTCCGTACATTGTGTAAATATTGTGATAATTTTTAATGACATGATATCATGATATGCAGATTGTACAGTATTGATTAAAAACAATGATCAAGATCTGCAGTATATAGATGATGCGGTTAATGTATGCAGTAAGCAAAACGACTTAGATATACACGTAAGAAAACTGAGATTAGTATTAACTCCATGAAGAAATAAATACCACAATATGACATATAAATAGAGCTTAGAAGGAACGGGGATGTGTTAAATGAGACGAAAGATTGCGATACCTGGATTGCCAGAGTAACTAACGTTTGTCTGGAAGAGGCTAATGAAATTAGAGCATTATATACAGCAATAAGAAAGAGACAAACATATTTTTTTTTTTTTTGTAGTTTGATGATAAGAGAGGCATTGGAGAAAATCGAGGCAATTGGAAAGATGAGTGTGTATATTGACAGAGGCAGACCAAGAGAAATGATGCTGGATGGACTGAAACACAGGCATCAAGGAATATCATATGCAGACTTAATCCAGAGCTCCAGTGTCTGAGATCTGTGGAGGGATATAAAAGCCTACGCCAACTGGCAGGTCACATGCTGATGATGATGAACATCTAAGAAAATGCCAATTGCTTAAACATGTAAAGTCGGTACACCTATCTCAGAACAGTCATAGCATCTGATGTAAGGTGCTTTGTGGAGATTTGAACAGGAATTGATATGCCAAAGGTAGCCAGTTATGCGTACTAAATCATACATCAAAAGCTCTCAATTATTGTGGTAGAAAGAGCCTTGAAGAGCTATATAGAGCCTATACTGTTATATGCATGTGAAACACGGACATTAAGCAGACAAGACGAGACACCTTTAAT